>SKCR01000547.1:0-29367 GCA_019454045.1 Zanthoxylum bungeanum | reverse complement strand
TTGAGTTTATTAAAGTCACACTCTTTAACATATTCTGGTCTCACTCCTCTCACTTCGATAACATCAAACAAATCTTTACAATGTAAATAATATATCATCCGAGGTCTCCAGAGGGATTAATTAGTTGCTGTCAGCTTGATCATTGCACCAGAAAGAGAATCTTCCATTTCCATTTTAAGTTTTAAAGTTTAAAATGAAAATAGATTAAAATCAGAGCTAAATTTCACAAATCGGAGGTCACCGTTGCGTCCGGAACGGTCTAAAATGGTGGATTAAACACTTCGTTGGTCCAAATCCGACTCAGGTACTGATTTGTAAATTTCTAAAAATTCTAGGGCTAAATTATAAATTTCAAAGACTTTAGGGGGCTCAGTGAAATTTACCAAGATTGCTGACGTGACTGACACATGGCAGTGCTGACGTGGCAAATGTGGGACCGCTTGCTGACGTGGCTGACACGTGGCGGATGATGTGGCTTATGACGTGTCAGGCTAACGTGGCAGGTGTGGCGGCTGGTGTGGCAGCTTGTGTGGCGATGACGTGGCTGACACGTGGTCTTCTTCTTCCTCCAGACGCGTGTGTGGCGCGTGGCGAGAGTGGGCTTCACTCTCCTGAGAGTGGCGGAGCGTGCAGGCTCCTCAGACGTCCGTTTGATCGCCGGAAAATACCACCGAACTCGTCTCGACGTGAATTAGCTGATGGTATGCTTAAAAATAATTTTTGACAACTTTGCCGGAACCCGAATTTTCCGAACCGAGCTCCGTTCTTCGGTTTTACGACCCCAAAGTAGAACCAAAGCTACTGATACCAATTGTTGTGATTCTCTGATCACTCTATAGTGTTTTGAGGAAAAACTGAAAGCTTTCTATTACCTACAAGAATAGAATACAAGTATTACAACTTAAAGAAAAACCTCACTCAACACTCTCTATACAACTTTGGGATGCCTTGAGCTTACAACCAAGCTCTGAATTTATAGCCAAGATTTGGCTCTACAGTGCCCACCAATCACTTCATAATTTCATGAAAATGTAACATCTCCACTTAAAATAATCTTGGAAGTTTTCTTCATTGTCAAAAGTTGCACCACTATTTTCAACATGCCTCTAAAGTTGGTTTGGAGGCTTGTGAATTGTTGATGATCATGATTGCTGGATGTGCTGGATTCATTACAACCCCTAATTAAAATCCATCACAACCTTAATATTTTTCTATGGGTTCATTACATTCAAAATAATTTTGTCTTCT
Organism: Zanthoxylum bungeanum; assembly: GCA_019454045.1. NCBI lineage: Eukaryota > Viridiplantae > Streptophyta > Magnoliopsida > Sapindales > Rutaceae > Zanthoxylum > Zanthoxylum bungeanum. The sequence goes on along the minus strand of SKCR01000547.1, from coordinate 28,119 downwards.
GTATCTAACTCATATTCCTTTGTAATTTTCAATGCCACATCCTTTAATTTCCCTATGCCATGATCATCTGGGTCAATCAAGCATTTAAAATGTCTTTTACCTTTGTAAGAGATAACTAGCCCTAATGGGAACATTGTTTTGCTGCATTTCAACACCAAACCCAAAATAAATAATCCCCTCAATTCATAAATCTAGGGTTTTAGTAAATAACAAGTAAACTAAATCAACCAAACTAAATAACCCACTGTAAATGGAAACCTCATACACCCTTAAATATGTATATATTTAAGGTCAAATTCACGTTATCTTCAAAAAAAAAATTGATAATTTCATAAACCTAGGGTTACGAAAAATTCAAAATTTATAACATGCAATAGAAATCCAATAATAAACTATCAAGTAGATCACATAAACATGATGAATAAAGGAATACGGTAAACTTACTACAAGATTCAAAACAACCAAAAAAAACCAGAAACAATTGTAGAAAAACAATCTTCACTGCCATCAAATTTCGAACTGATACAAATTTATTCTTTGTGAAAATTAGTATGTTTTTGGTGCAAGAAAATGGTGGGATTATAGGAAACCTAGAACCATGCAAAAGGCAAAGTGAAGGGAGTAAAGAAATCGGCTGGATAGCAACTGATGTTTGTCTCCATCTTGAATGACGTTGTTAGCTTTAGGTTTTATTCTTTTATGTTTTATTTATCTATTTTTTGTTATGATTAAAATGGTGTGTTTTATTAACTTGTTTGTTAAAGTTTCAGGTGGGTTTTGATATAATTTAATAACTTCGGTTGTAAAAGTGAATAAATTAAAAGTCAAATGGTTTGACTGAACTTAAGCCAATTTTCGAGTGAGAAATTGATAATTACCCTATAATTTATGATTTGTTATACGAAAGAAGCTATCCGTGGTATTTGAGGTCAATCGTGCATATAATAATTTACAAGATTAATCCAAGTGACATATAAGGTTATTCCATTATGATAGGGGTTATACGTTCGAGCTACGGAAATATCCTCTGTATTAAAAAAATGTAAGGCTGCGTACACATCGAATCATTCACATAAGTCATATTTTTTAATCGGGAAAATAAGCATAACTCTCCTGATTTTTGATAAAACTAATCGAAATTCTCATAATATTTAAAAACTAAGCAAACCCATGTTGTTATAACAGCTCTCTCAAATGTTAACTTTATTTATCATTTTACTATTTTACCTCTTATGGAAAGCTTAAGTATTTCAGAAATATTTCTTAAAAAATAATTAGGAAATATGAGTCAAATAAAATAATTTAAAATTAAATACATTGTACTTTTAAAATTTCATTTAATTCAAATATTTTAGCTTTTCTCTATTATTAATCATTTAGGATATTTAAATCATTTTACTTGATTCATATTTCCTAAGTATTTAAATTTTCCATGAGGGGCAATGATCGGTGAAATCACACACGTAACGCAAGCGCACGTATCGCTCAAGTAGTATAAAATGTATCGATCCCACGAGGACTTAATATCTTAGCTATCAATTTATGAAGTTAAATATTTACGAGTACCTAATAGATTGGTTTGTTGATTGGATGGTGATTTTAAACTAAAACAAGTAAATAAAATAGTGCGAATGTAAATTAAAGGAAAATTCAATATTATAAAACTATCTATGGTTGTGATTCCTTCCAATATCTTTTAAAGATGAAGTGGTTATCTCACGTTTGTGCAATATATCGGTTTATTAACCTGGAACACGAATTTATGCAAAAGCCTCTTCCGATGGTTAGATGCAAATACCAAGTATAACCCAATTTCATTTTAAGTTTACCAAATCAATCATATTAATGGCCAGTTAACAAAAAGCATTAAGCTTAAGGCTCAATAAATAAACCGTTATATTACCCAAAACGTAAAATAATCACTTATAAACCGATGATATTGGAATTCATCATAATCCCAGATATGGTATTTAGTTACAACACATATCTAAGACTAGTAAAGACATAAATAAAGTAAATGACATAAAGTAAATGTGGAAATTAAAAAGATAAATAAAGCAATAAAGAAAATATTGGGGGTTAGATGATCCACTTTTATTAATTATATTTTAGATATCTCATTTATTATAATATATAAACTTTGCATGACATTACCAACCGACCATATAGGCGGTATCCTGATTAAGTCAGATTTATGATTAATTCCAACCGACCATAAAAGCGGTATCCAATTTAGTCAGGTTAAAATCAATTTAATTAAGTCCAACCCACCATAAAGGCGGTATCCCATTAAGTCAGGTTTTAAATAGTTTATATATTATAACTAAGAGAGATTAATTTAAATATTAGTAATAAAAATTTTACTCTTCACCAAAGCAGATGAGAGTTACCTCCTCATACTGAAAAGTAAAATAAATAAAGAACTATTGCGTAAATAAAAAATTAAATACAGAAAGCTGTAAATAAACAAATAAGATACAATCTTCTTAGTATTCTTAAGGAAATCCCCAGAAGAATGTATGAATTGGAATTCTGATTTCGGCCTCAATTTATAGGCAAATTTTGGTCTCACGTGTTGCGACACGCCATTGATATGTGCCACGTGTACATGGCTTCGCTGAGATGATGACATGTGTCTGTCGGTAAAATTATTGGCTCGGCGTCGCGACGCGTAAAGGTTGTGCATGTCGCGACGCTGATGTCATGCTGATGTAAGCAATGACGCGTGTCGCTGATGAGTGTCGCAGCATGTGATGATGACACGTGTCCGGCGTATGATAGCAGATTTGCTGTGATGTTGACACGTGGTCGGCGCACGTTGGCAAGTGTGTATGATAGCAAGTTTCTCTGATGTTGACACGTGTCCGGCGCACATTAGCGGTCGCGACGCCAAAATTCTAATTTTGCCATTTTTGTCCGTTTTTCGTTGTTTTGACCCTGATTTGATTCCAGTGAGTCCTGAAACCTTATTTATCTACAAAATACACAAAACACATCAAAATATTCACAAAACTCAAGAAACTATACAAAATATTAAGCCAAATAGACGATAAATATTGATATATTTACCGCTTATCAAACAAAATAGTAAAGTGAAAAATATATATAACATTTAAGAGAACTGTTATAATAACAATGGAATTTTATTTAGTTTCTAAACATTAAAATAATTTCGTTATTCTGATTTTCCCTTTTTAATGCATCTGACATGTACACTTTGAATTGCTGTTAAATTAATCCTTACTCAACCCACATAATCAAATGTGATACAAGGGCAAACGAAAACTTCTTTTTCTTGATTGAGTAACGAGGCGCACACAAAAAAAAAAAAAAAAAAAAAAAAAAAAAAAAAAAAAAAAGGAACATAATTATAAATTTACAAAAGGGAAGATGATACAATGGCACTCAAAAGAAAAAAATTGCCAATCCGGACCAATAATCTCATTGGTCAGACGAGATCAACACTTGGGAAGATCAGACGGTGGTGGTGGTAGCTTCTGATTCGGTTGTGGCCCATCCAGTACAATCCATGCCATCCTCAATCCCCAGCTTGTGTGTAAATCCAAATGACAATGCATAAACCATACCCCTGTTCACAAATCAACACAAAAGCAACACCATAATATACATATACTTGATATTAATTAGTGATTCTATTTCACAAATATCCTCAATTTTATACCTGGGTTGTCGGAGAAGAAGCGAATGGCAATCCAACCGCCGGCAGGAACACCGGCGGTGTTCCTCTCCATAGGATCAACTAAATTGAAGTTATTGGGATCTTTATTAGGATCATAGTTTCCAAAACCAAGTCCAACAATAAAGAAATTGAATCCATGCAAATGAAGAGGGTGACTCTCAGCAGCAAGAATGCTAGTGTCCTGCATCACCAGCTCCACGCTTGTATTAAACGGCAACACCACCGTCCGAGTCCCATTGCTCACGTTAGTATTATTCGGCGGCGTCCCCGTATAATTAAACGGCGTTGCTGGCTTAACAGGAAAATTTGTAGTATACACACCGTTATTTTGTCCAAAGAAGTGTGATTGAAGAATAGCTGTTGAAGGCATTATAAATGACACGTTGTTGATCGAAGCTGCAAATTTAGTCCCATTCGGTCCTTGGCAAGTTGTATTTTTCGGACAGGGATTCGAACCAAGTCCAACAGTGAAGAAAAATTTCCTGTCAGGATTTTGGGGAACATTGGCAGGATACTTAACATTGGCCAGGCTCCGAAATTTCCTGGTGAAATTTACTGCAAAGTTAGTGTCATTTATCGGAGGGAGAGTTGGTTTATACAAAGGAAGTTTTTTAGAGGATGTTGAGTGGTTTAATGGGTGCTTGTATTCGAGGATTCCGGCGGTGGTCGAGTTGTCGAATGTGCCCATTCCTGTGAAGTAAGGCCTGGCTTGCATGAAGAATGTGGCATTGGGGAAGTATGGTTTTGTTTTTAGGAGGACGTTTGTGGTTTGGCCTGGAGAGATGAGGAGCTTGTCTGTGTCGAAAGGCTTGACGTAAACGGCATCGGCTTCGACCACGGTGACTGTGTGATTGGCTATGCTGAAGAAGAGCTCGTCGTTGAGTGCAGCGTTGATTAGTCTCAGGAGATATGTCTTTCCTGGCTTCACCTTCAGCTTGTACGTATCTGAAATAACAACCAGAGATTTAGTTATCCCGTTTTCAATATTAAGCTGAAGCACAATAATTACAAATTTTGACCTTCAGATGAACAATTATAGAGCGGTCCTGGCAAACCATTGATGGTGTACGCATCCGAAACATTCGGTCCACCACCATTCTGAAGAGCTTGACTAATAATAGCTTCTGGGTCTACATTAAACCATTCTCCTGAAATTCCAAATTGCATTGATAATAATGCATATGATTTTGAGAAACATTTGCATATCAAACAAAAGTTGCTTGTTAATTGTTAATTACCAAAAATTAAGGGGATTTCCTTGTGGGGTTTTTCGAAAGGGTAAGATTCATTGCGCTTTGGGAGAATGATAATGGGTCCATAAAGAGTTGATCTTAGCCATGAAATATGAGCATGCCATAAAAGAGTCCCTCTTTGTCCAGTGATTGTAAAATTATATGTGTAGGATTGGCCAGTTTGTATGGGACATTGTGTTACATAAGCAGGACCATCTGCCCAGCCACTTGTGAGCTGCCTAACCCCATGCCTGTATATTTTTTTCACCAAAAAAAAAAACAGACATCCTAAGCATTAACATTTAAGTAGCATTACAGTAAGATCAATTCACATTGCAGTTTCATCAATAGATTCATACCAATGAATGGTAACATTATTTGATACATGATTAACCACCTTAACGATGATGCGATCACCTTCCCGGGCCACCAGCCGAGGCCCCGGAAACTGTCCATTGACACTGATAATGCTCCTTGTGTGACACAATCTTGTCACATTGTGGTACTTGACCTAAATATCATCCAAAAAAACAAAAAAACAGAACAGAACAGGGAAATTAAACATAATGAAAAAAATAAAATTGAAAGCCTCTCAAAAGTAGTAGTAATATTAATGTACATTGAATGTGTAATGTCTTGTTATGCCTAGTGCAAACTCCGGCAACAGAGACAGAGAGCAGAGTCTGAAAATCAGGACTGCCATTGAAGCAAATGAAGGATAATTAAAGGTACCCATTTTGCAAGCCATGTAAGTGTGGAGACCAAGGGAAGGTCAATAGGGCTTAATATAAGGGATGATTAGGTAAAAAAAAAAAAAAAAAACATTACATATAAAATTAGTTGAAGTTAATTTCATCGTTTAACACGTAAAAAATTTTAGATGGACATACTTGACTGCTCTGAAACGCATTGTTTTTGGTCGAGCTTAATTTTAGAGTGTTGATTAAGTAAAATTGTTCCCAAACTATCTATATAGATTTTGATTACTAGAATGACCTTGTGTTATTGGTTCAATTTCATAATATAATTAAGGGGAATTATGTTAGGACTTGGATTCGGTTTTTTACAAATTATAATGGGTAGTGTTATTAAATAATAATTTAAATATAACCGAATTTTAATCATGCATTACTATTAAAACTAGCGAGAAAATTATAAAAAAAAAAAAAAAAAATTAGCTCGTCTCAATTGAGCATTAGATCTAAATTAATTATTTTATTACAACAACAAATTAATTAGCTCATGAGTTACCAAATTGTCATGATTGTTCAATAAAAATAACTCAATTATGTGACAAAAAGGAGGTAAACAGTATATTTCAAATGGGTCCTAGAGAGTAATTAGAAGCAAACATGCTTCTGTGTTTTATAATTGTTAGATTGCTGAAAAACATGAAAGAAAACACCAAAATTATTATCAGACATCTATCAGGACACATTTTTATCATAATATAAGCAGTAGCCAGAACATTATTTCAGTCTAGGTAAAATTTGATTTTGATAAAAAAAAAAAAATTATATATTTTTCATTTAGCGGTAGCAATTCAAAATTATCTTATTAATAAATCAATTTTTTCGTTAATTTATAAAATACATTTTAATAAATTTTAAGATCGAACGATGGTGACTGTCTCTGCTCATATCTATGTCTGTGGCTCCACCACGATATATAATGGTAACGAATGCATATAGACTCTATTTAGTGTTGCGATTAGAAAAGTGTGGTGAACAAACGGTGGTTCATAAACGATTTATATTAAAAAAATAATTGCGATAAATTTATTTTAATATTTTGATGGTGGGGATAAGCTAAATTTTTTTACTTTTTGTAAAACTCGAATTTTTAAAGAAAATATGATTAGTAATCGCAATTTCTCATCATTAACCAAATATTTAAAAACTGTATTTTGACTCAAACATAATTTTATGATCTCATCACATGTAAAATCATAATACTACCCTAAATCTACTCCCACATGCAATTTTACATTTTACACAAATATTTTCATCAATGCTTTTTGAGAAAATTAAAATTAGCCCCCAACTATTTTGTTAGCTAGCAATTTTCTATAATGATAATGGTATGCAGTCATAGTGACATTTTACTGCTAATTTAAACCTAATTAACTTGAATGATCCTCAACTTCAGGTCATCCTTTTTTCCCCAAATTAGTTACTGAGAAATTCCACTGTTTCTTCTTAATTTCATGGGATTTCACCTTTTGAAATAAAACTGGTAATCAAATTATAAATATTAAATGAATAATTGTCGAGTTACGCAGAAGCCGCTTCACCTTGGCAATTTAGGCTATTGTCTAGGACCCCATATGATAAGAAGGCTCCATATTTATTATAAAATATTATTTTATATTTAAGAAATAAAAATTCATAGATTATAGTTAATGATTTTTTGATTTTGTTAATTTATAATTATCTTTTCCTAAATCAACTACCAAAATCCATTTAAAAAAATCTCTATATTACCCTTAAACTAATGAGAATTATCGATTAAATTATCGAGTAATGTTAGAAATTCTTTAATAAATAGATATCATTTTCCTAGATAAATTAATAAAATGCCTCAACTACTAACATCAGAATTAATTCAAACTCTTAATTTTCTCATTGAACTCTATTAATACCAAAAATCTTTGGAATTTTCTATAAAAATAAATAAATAAATAATTCACTGAAAGCTCTCCTTTGGAATTTCTATAAAATAAAAAATCACCCAATTCTCATAGTCTGCATCTTCCAAAATTCTCATACTCATTGCTTTATGAGTAGATTACAGAAATAGTATTCTACTCTTCTCCAGATAGTCTTCTTCTCAATTTCTCTACATTCCTCTAAAAAAGTCTTAATTTTTCAAGTTTTATCTTCTAATTCTCTTATTTATTTTTTCAATTTATTTTTAAAATTATTTGTGTTGATTGATAGTTTGTTTTTAATTTTCTATTTTGATGGTGATTTTCAACTCCGAGAAATTCTGAAGTCCGAAGAGGGATATATTGTGGTTTACACAACAGATTGTTCAAGACCCTTATGAGGATGAGAGGTCAAACTAAAGGTTTGAGCTTGAGGTACAAAGGAATGTATGAGGGAATAGCCAGTTGAGGATAATAAGTTGGGATAACGACCCGACCTGGTGAGAAGGTATCAAAACCGGTTGAATTTGAGCATCTGTGAAGGTTGATCAGAGGTGGTCCATGACTACTGCCTGATTCCGTAAAGAAGCAAAGAAAAGTATTCAGCGTTGTTCCACTTGACATACCGATCTGGGGACCGAGATCGGGGTTGCAGTATCTTATACTTATATATGAATGACGTAAGCCGTATATGAGAGTTTAAACCTCTAGAATACTGATATGACGGGAGTTAGTTAGAGACTTCCCTTCTGACACACTAAACAGCGTGGGAGAAGTTGAATTTCAGGCTGTCACGTGCGCATAAGGTGTAGCAGATGATAAATGTGGGATTAATGGTTTTTCTCTGACAGATGATGGTTGAGTCAGAAGGCCAGAGCTACTGTTCACAGAGCAGTTGGGAAAAATGAGCATGGGCGACAGTGACAGGCTGACAGGAGCTGACGTTACGAGTTGGTGTAATAGTAGATTTGGGAGCCTATAAAAGGGGGACGAAGGCTCAAATTTAGGGATTAGCATTTTTTACCTTCCACAATTTGTAAAAGAGCTCCAAAAAGCTTAGTGATAGAGAGAGACAACTGGTCGGTCTTGACCCGAGATCCTCATAAAATTTCATTTCTTTGTTCTCGTGAACGTAGGTTGGAGTCACTCTTCACCGAACCATATTAAACTTTTGTTTTCTTGATTTTTCTGTTTGCTTGCCAAATTTTATTTGGTTCCCAACTATCCAAACAAATTCACTACTGGGTGAGATTTGTTCGAGAAGTGAATTTCCAGAATTATCCCCGAAAAATAACCGTCAACATCTTGTGTATTTGTTTACTCTATTTCAATAGGAAAAAAATGTCTAATAGAAGCCAGCTAAGTATACTATTTCACAATGAAACAAATACTCCACTTGAAGTACCTGTAACAGTTGCTTCTGCAGAAAGAAATTTTTTAAAATTAAAATTGATAAAAAAAAAAAAAAAAAAAAAAAAATTAAGATCAACGATTTTGCAAGAAGATTAAATGAGTTAGGTATATTATTTATTGAGAATATATATTAGCAAAATTAGAATATAAAATTTTGATTAATAGATTTGCATCTCAAAAAGCTAGAAAATTGATTTTATATAAATAAATTTTATAAGAAATTAATATATATATATATATATATATATATATATATATATATTTTATTTATTTATTTATTAGCCAAATTTTTTAAGAATACCTAATTAAAATAAATCGCCCAAGGTCCCAAGAATAGTTGAGCCACCCCTGGAGTTACGTCTCTTCACCAAAGATATTAGTCTTGTAACTTTGGATATATACTTGGATATCATGGGACTCCAAAATAAGGGGTATGATATTGGAATATGGTAAACATAATTAATGTTTTTTTTTTTTTTTTGAAAAGTAAAATATATCGTTGAAGGTTAAAGATTACATAATAAAAAAAAAAACATATCATTACAAACGATATTAGCTACTGCTCTTGGTCTAAATTAAACTCGATAAATTTTTTTTTTTTTTGGAATTGTTGGATTCCCATTGTCAAATCACCTCTTCCGGGTTTAAACGCAGCAGATAAAACCCCCAACTGTCTCGGGCTCTTATAGAAAACACACTCTCTGGATTCGAACCTATGACCTCAAGATGAGATTCTCAACTCTACACTATCAAGCCCGGACAAAAATATATCTTAATGCTACTTCTTGGATTTAAGAGATAGTTCAATGAATCTACTTTAAGATTTGAATCTTTCTCCTGATACATATAATCAAATCTTAAAGTTTCTGCATATTCGACATCACCATGAAATGACATATGTATCTTCATCAGCAAATGAAATTAAGCTTCGATTCCTCGCTCGCTGTGATCATCCCTTATATTAAGCCCTATTGCCCATCAAGTCTGCTCACAATTTTGATCGAAAAGAAAGGCGCTAGTGTTATGTCTAAAGTTTCATCATAGGCTAAAATTGTTCCCCAATGTGATTTAAAAAATAGAGATATTTGAGTTTCTCAACATTATTCTAGTTTCAATTGTCACGGGGATGATAAAAAATTCTGAATCCTAAAATTCAAAATAACGTACAATTTAATATGAGATTCAAATCCATAATTGAGACTGAGCTGATATTGACAAATCTCAATACCAACGGCTAACTCTACCATCGAAAATAATAAAATATGGATTTTAATGAGATAAATTTGGAAAAGTCAATAAATGAGGTGGGTAGTTGTAGATATGACATAGACAATTACCGTATTTGCTAAGTAGTTCCTCTAGTACTTCCCTTAATATGAAATCATTTTAACCCTCTTCCTAACTATTTTATCTTCGAAACTAAGGAAATATCGTTACTAACATTACATGATTTTCATGCAAGCAAGCAACATTATATCAAATTTCCTTATTATAAGTTATAAGTCCATTCTTAGTTCCCTTTAATGATTTCAATTGTGTCTTCATTTAGACTAATGAAATTCCATTAAGAAATTGGAAATTCAGATTCAAACTTAGTGAATTTAAATGAATTTGTTCAAAGATTATCAAAGGACCAGAAAAGATTAACTGTTGGATATATATGTTGAATAATTTTTAATCAATCGTTGTAAGAGAATGATGTAGCATCTGATTAATGCCACCTCATGATGATGATGAATTGCAAATGGAATGTATTTAAGTGTTCAAATATCATTATTAGAACCTATGTCTGATCAAAACACCTCAACTGCCTATGTACTTGCAAATCTAGTGGTCAAAACCTCAAGTCTAAGAAACAATTGGTTGGTTGATACTTGATAGAACGTAAAAGACAAAATAACATGTTTTAGATTACTGAAAATGTTAACAAATATAAAAATTAAAAAAAAAATAGAAATTAATTTATTTTAATAAAATCTTTTCAATAAAAGTCTTCCTTAATATATACCATAATATTGTTTGAAAAAAAGAATAAGAGTTTATAATATAATACTCTTATTTGATAAATCAAAAATAATAGAATAGAATGTAATTAGATAGGTTCAAAAAATAATTAAACCCATTTAGAGAATATAAAAGAAGAAAAAGACAAATTTTTTATATCCATATGCCTAACTTGGAATTGATGTTTAGAAAATGAGAGCAAACCTGAATTTGTGGTATTGCAGCCTCTTCTACTTACGGGATGGCTACTTTGAAGAGAGAGATTAATTGTTACGCTAAATAATTTAAAAAAAGGGTAATTGTGAGGTTTTATAAAATCCAATTTCATTTCTATAGATAATGTTAATTTTCCAATTATGTTGAAACATCAGTTAGTCACATTTATCATTCACATCATCATTGTTTTTTTTGAAAATATTGGAAACTCTCATTAAATCACCCGATCTGAATTTAAGCGAAATAAATAAAGTTTGACTATCTTAAGCTCTTACAAAAAAATACATTACATGAATTTGAACTTAAAATTTGACAACTAAATCATAATCTCTTTACTATCAAACAACATGGGGCCATATTATTCATTATTGGTAAAATCATTTTCGATAATAATGTTCCTATGGCCGGCTAAAGTATTATTATACAAATGATGTAATATGATAATAGAACCCATTGTTTTTTTTTATCATGATTGTCACAACTCACAATTCTACACCTCTAATTATACAACTGATTATGTTAATCCCTGATAGGTTGTTACTTGTGCATTAATATCTTTGATAATAAAATTAACGAGTATAATAAACAATGCATTAGTGATCGTCCTCGGAAATTGAAATATGAAATATAATTTTTGAAATGTGTGACAATTTCATTGGATTCCACTATCAAGATAGATTGGAATAAGCTGTTATTGAAGAGAAGAGAAGAGAAATGAATTAATATTTGAATAACAAATTGCTTCTCATTTGAGTATGAGCAAATAAGATTAATAAAGACTAGGAAATATATACAATGGGGAAATGAAGAACTAAGCGCAAGCTTCGCGTCGAAGCGGCATGCTGAAAAAGGCATCAAGATCGGGCGGCTGGAAATAGCCGTTCTTGGGTGGGTCCCCTTTTTGAGCGGTGAGAGATTTCTTCTTGGGAGGCGGAGGACAAACAGAGATCACGGATATTATCCTGTGTTTCGGCGTCGTACAACCTTCTTCCTCTTCCATTCTCAGCCGTCCGATGAAAGATTTTGAGAGCTGAGTTATGATCTCTGTTAGGGGGCAAAAAAAAAAAAAAGGAAGCTGGAAACGGACAGAGGTAGGGGAAAGTTAAATAGAGTGAAGATTTGGTTTTGAATATTTGAAAAATTGGGGGGAAATTGTTGAGGCGGTGGGCTGGAACTGGGGCGTGTGAGTTTGATTTTAGATCGTGTGGTGTGGATGAGTGTGGGTGACAGCTGGGAATGAATCTGATTGGGGGACGTGGCGGTTTGTGAGCGGTTGATCTTGAGTTAAGCTCCTGGAGTCGTGGCCTACCCTTTTTAACCCGTTTTTTGTGTGCTTCCAAATGTGACGGCGCCAAGCGGTCGGTGTTTGCGCGGGATAAGTTTTGGGCTTGAATCTTTACCGAGTTGTACTTTTTTGGGCCATGTTTGGGCTTAGGAGAACACCTATTTGCTCTTCTGGGCCATGAATTGAAATGAAGTCCAATTCTCGAAGATCATCGTATAAAATTTGACCCATTGCCTTGACTATGCTGGCAGCTCGATGACTCAAAGTTTTCTACAAATTGAGTTTTTGATGATACACTTTGGAGTCTTCTTTCTTCTTCTTTTTTTTTTTTGAATTGTTGCCGAACATCATTTTCGGGCTCAAGCATAGCAGATAAAATTCTCTGGTGGTCACAGGTTCTTACAAGAAACGCATTTTCCGGATTCGAATTTAAAACAAGATGATATCATAAACCTTACACCATCAAGTCACGCCCCTTGGAAGTGTTTATAAATGCTAAACACACACACACACACAAATTGAGATTCTAACAAGGATGATCAACTTAACTATTATTATATTGAAATGATAAATTATGTATTTGTATTTTTAAAATTATATTGAATACTAAAGATATTAGTAAAATTGTAAAATTAAATAACTTGGGAAATTATCATTTTTCCACCTGATAAATAGAATAAGTAATATTCAAGGCGAAAATTTTAAATTTGTTCTCTTTTTCACCTGTAGTTTAAAAATTGTTCACTTTTCCACCTGATAAAATATAAAAGTATACAAAGTATTCATTTAATTTATGAAAAATTATCCGTATTTCACCCCATAAAAGTGAAAAAAGATAATAATTTCAAAGTTTCCATGCTAAATAATACTTACGTTATTTATCGTTTTCAAAAAATAATAATTTCCCAAATAACTTTTAAAGTAAATATTGTTATTTAATTTTCATTAATTTTTATTATTTTTCCTGTAACATAGATAGTTAGTTTGAAATTTTAAATTGGTAGTTTTATTATTTATTAATATATAGGATAAATTATGAAAATTTTATACAATAATATTATTTTTATTTTACATCATTTTAATAAAATGAAGATCAAAAGACATAAAAAAAAATAAAAAAAATAATAAAAAAAAAATATCTTATCCTCATTTCGTGTTTTTAAATTGGTAGTTCTTTTTTTTTTTCTCCAAAATAGTATGTTTTTCCTTAATAAATTGCATTTCGTGTTTTTCTATATTTTAAATTGATCCACATTTTATTGAAATCATAGAATATAAAGATAACTCCCTAGAATGGACTATATATGCGTGTCAACTTATTATCAATTCTATAGTCAAAAGCATAACAAAACTATTTTTGACATGATCCTATTATTATGACTGACAATGAACATCTTTTTTTTCTTTTTCTTTTTTTCTGAGTATATTTCAAGTTTACCAATATTTAATTTAAAATTTATTGGAACACTAAATACATATATTTATGATACAACTCAAAACTCTACGTCTAATATATATGAACTATATCTCCACACTATAAATATTAAATATATCTACCATCACTCAAATATTGAGGAAAGATTAACTCCCAAATTAGGAGATTGGAGTTCATGTATTTGCAGGGATTCAAACCTCTTGATCTCTCATTTGAGGTTCACCAATGGGTTGAGAGTGCAATGGCATCTTTGAACATCTTATTTTAAAGTAAAATAGATTTTAAGAAACCATCAATCAGAGCCATCGGTACCCATTAGATAATTGTAAATATATTAAGTAGTTCGAGCTTTTGAATATTCGATATTGATTCGTTTAATAAATAAACTACTTAAACTTCAAAATAATAGTTTGATTATTAAACGAGATCGACTCACAAAATTTCGACTTGACTTGTTTTGACTTGCGAACACTATTTAAAATAAACTCGACTCAGATTGTATAGACACAACTCGACTCGATATTATTTTATATATATTGGTCACAAGCATCTGAATTTTGTAGGTATTTTATTTAAAATTTGAATAAGTAAATAAAAAAAGTTCAAAAATTAAATTTTTTAAATTCGAGTTTAAGTCAAACTCGATCCCAATATTTTCTTAACAAATCGAGCTCAAATAACACATATAAAACTTGACTCAAACTCGAACTCATACAAGTGTTAATCGAGCCGAATTCAAACGGTCACCATTTGGCTCAAGTATACCTCTACCATTAGATGTTAAAGCGGTTTTTTTAAAATACCTATATCTAAAGCTGTGGCAATAGTAGTGTGATTTGATAATATACATTATTATTCACTACAAATAGATAAAATGATTTATTTCACTTGTGAATCATAAACATATTGATTTGAGGTCAGTTCACAAATATATATAAGATCACTTCTTTTTTTTTTTTAAATCGCTCCCCGTTTTATTATTATTATAAGCTAATTACAATCTTCACAATCCAGGGAGTATACTTCTTGTAAGAGCATGAGATAGCCGGTGATTTTACCTGCGCCGCGGCCCAAAATGGGTGGTTTGGTGGCGGGGTTTCCATCGTTTCCAAAAAAAAAAAAAAAAAACTTCATCGACACTACCAAATTATGTAGACACACACACACGATCAATTTAAATCCTCAAATAATTTCAGAACCGATAAATTGTTCTCCTACGTGAGAAGGGTCCCGCCGAAGGTTGACCTTTTTAGCATTTCGGCGATCTTAACAAACATACGGCTAGCCAAAGACGGGGACAGATCGAACCGCTCCATTCTCCACACACGTGAAACTAAACACGAGAATGGGCCCACACCCTCCCACGTGTCACCCAATCGCTTCGCAATATATCATGACCCCACCTTATTAAGGGTTGACTTTTTCACAAACCGTCTATTTTTGATATTGGCTTCACTAGACGACGACGCAACAACATTGCAGTTGCAGCAGCTAATTTTACCTAAGCCCACTTCTGACAGTCAACCCACAGCCACTCCCATATTGTCACCTTCTTCACGACCGACTATTTTTTTTTTGTTTATCATCATTCTATAAATTACGTGATAATATTAATTATATTAAATAATAATTATCATTTATTTAATTATTTTTATCATAATACATATAATAATAAAATATTATTAAATTATTACATAAATGACAGTAGAATTTGTATTTGTTGAGAGTCTAAGATTCATCAAAGTCAACCCCCACATACAAACAAAGCTTCCCTCACTTTGAAGCAACCACTGGATGACTATGAAGATAAAATTTCTATATCATATATCAATTGGTCATTTGCCTCAGATTTGTCCTTGTCCGTTTCTTCACATGCATCAATCAGTCTCTCAATTTGATCCACTTTCTTTTTTCTGTGGCTATTATGTAATCATACATACTCTATGTTTAATTTTGGTATATGATAAGATAAGATTAATATCAATTTGATCCGTGCTTGTTTTGGAGAAGGTTTTTGTGAAAAAAGTAGCAAGAATGATTTTAATGGGTTGTCTAAATTTATCATTTTCTTTTCTTCACTCTAATGCTAAACGCCGAATATTAGACTCTGTTTGAAAATTAATTGTTTGATATTATTGTTCTATGAGTGATGTGGTATCATCAACTAGTAAGTATATAATATGTAAAATTGGAAAAAAAAATCTAGCTATTAACAACAGTGGTATCACGTCACTTATGCAACAACCTAATAATATATTGAAACGCGTGCTAAATAATAAATAAATGATAATTTTATTTAACATAATTTTTATATGTTATATAATTATTGATTGGTGGTAACACGTGACCTCTACTACCCTATAACGGTGATATTAAATAATTACTTGCGGAATTATACTAAATATAATTATCATTTATTTAATTAATTTTTTATCATAATACATATAATAATAAGATATTATTAAATTATTACATAAATAACAATAGAATTTGTATTTGTTGAGAGTCTAAGATTCATCAAAGTCAACCCCCACATACAAACAAAGCTTCCCTCACTTTGAAGCAACCACTGGATGACTATGAAGATAAAATTTCTATATCATATATCAATTGGTCATTTGCCTCAGATTTGTCCTTGTCCGTTTCTTCACATGCATCAATCAGTCTCTCAATTTGGTCCATTCTTGTATTTTTTTCCCCTCAAATTTTGATCCACTTTCTTTTTTCTGTGGCTATTATATAATCATACATGCATATTTTATTATTTGGTGAAGTACTCTATGTTTAATTTTGGTATATGATAAGATAAGATATGATTGTTTTGGAGAAGGTTTTTGTGAAAAAAGTAGCAAGAATGATTTTAATGGGTTGTCTAGATTTATCATTTTCTTTTCTTCAATCTAATGCTAAACGCCGAATATTAGACTCTGTTTGAAAATTAATTGTTTGATATTATTGTTCTATGGGTGATGTGATATCACCAACTAGTAAGTATATAATATGTAAAATTAGAAAAAAAAATCTAGCTATTAACAACAGTGGTATCACTTCACTTATGCAACAACCTAATAATATATTGAATCGCGTGCTAAATAATAAATAAATGGTAATTTTATTTAACACAATTTTTATATGTTATATAATTATTGATTGGTGGTAACACGTGACCTCTACTACCCTATAACGGTGATATTAAATAATTACTTGCGGAATTATACTAAATATAATTACCATTTATTTAATAAATATTTTTACCATCGTTATACAATAAAATTTATAAAGTTAGAGATTTTGATGTTATATATATAGCTCAAGCCTTCAACGCAGTAAAATAGAAAAAAAACACTAGTTATTAAATAAAATTAATGGGCATTTTAATGGCCAGAAATTTTGAAGTTGAAAGAGTTAAACTTCTAAAACAAAGTTGAAAGCATTAACCAAACATTACATGAGATAGCGGCTTTGCTTTGAAAGCACAATTGCTCATATTGAACAATAATATTAAATAAACGGTCATTAAAAGGAAGCACTAATTGTCAAATAAAAGTGAATAAATGTTTACTTCTGAAGTTAGAAAATAGTAAATAATTAGTAAGTGTTAATAAATTTTTTATTAACCAAATCTTAGGATAAACTAAACTAATTAATTAATAAATATGGTTTAAGCAAAACTGCTAGACAGGATACCAAAAAGTGCACTAATCTTCCAACTGCGCAGCGATAACAAGTTAATATTGACATACTTTCAATAAATTCCATGGATTGGGCTAATAATGCATGCTCAACTGCCTTATATAAGAATAATTTAATTAGAAGAGATGATGATAATATAAAAATCTTATAGAGAATTGAATAAAAATAATTCAAAATGTATAGATATTTATACATTTCTTTAGTGGTTGACTCTAGCTTTAGTTGAAATGGGGTCAGAAGTCAGCTGGTAGATTTGGTCCACCTTTGATGCAACAATACGATATTAAGGTTGAAATGAACCGGAGCAATTGAAATTAAAATTTCTACCATTCAATTATTATTATTATTATATTAAGAGAATCCAAAAGTTTATATTACTTCTAAAGAGATTAATATTTTCTCTTAGATGATCATCATTAATTAAGTCCCAAAGGAAATGAAAATAAGACTCGTAAATTGATAAAATTATGTCCTAAAACTATGAGAACAATACCTGAAGGCGAGAATCCTAATAAGATAAGTCCTGAAAATTAATAATTACATATATTTTTTATTCACTCGTGTCATCGTAATTAGGAATCGAACTTAGTACCGTAGAAGTGTCCCATCGACAAAAGTAAAATATAAAATGTAATAATATAAAAGAAGTTGCAGTAGTGTTGTGTTGGTAACCCAGTGTTACAGTTAACCAAAAATGTAAAAATGTTGAAAATATCACAAATGTCAAAGTGAGTGATTAACCATATATATATATATATATATATATATAATATATATATATATATTAATTGAGATGAGGTAACACACATAGATACGTCACAGCTTCCTCTCTTCATCTGCTCCACTCTTTCAATCTTTCTTCTTCTTTTTTTTCCCATATTTCAAAAATTCTTCATTCTTATTATATATGAACCTTAATTATCACTTACAATCTTAACCTATAATGGAGAAAGAAAGTGATTCTTGGTTTGAAGACGAGCTTGTGAGAGAGCTTCTTGATGATGAGACTCCATTTTTTGTGCTACCAGAAGAAGAAACAACAACTGAATCCAATAATAATGAGGCTATAAATAAGGTCACTACTTCAGCTGCAGTCTATTCAGGGCCAACAATTGAAGATATTGAGAATGCTTTATTGGTTAAAAGTACTGGAAAGGAGCAGTATCCACAAGCAGTTTCTAAAGCCAGGTTCTTTTTTTATTCTCTCTCTTTTTTTTAGACCTTATTTATCTTGTAATTATTTGTAATGTTAGGTCTTGTTTTAATAATAAAATTGAACTTCAATTTTTTTTCTGTACAGAATGTCATTATTTGAAGAGGGTTTCAGTAAGATTGAGAATAAGTATACTCTGAAAATCAAGAGCTGCGGCAATGGCATGGCTGATGATGGATATAAATGGAGGAAATATGGCCAAAAATTTATCAAGAATAGCCCCAATCCACGGTAATATTTTTGTTATGTATCATTAACTTTTCTTATTATGGGTTTGGTCGAGTAATTTTCACTTATATCAATAACTTTTTTTTTATTGGTTAAGTAATTTTCAAATAATTTTCTTTGAATTTGAATACTGCAGAGTTGTATTACATTTTTCATAATCTTCAGTGTTTTAATAATATTATACGATTAAGATTCAATTATATTTAAATTATTATTCAATAATTATTTATTATAATTTATAAAATAAATCAATATAAAACTGCTCAAACAGAATTCAAGTCTGTTTTCTTTATCTACCAATCAGTGTACAAAAAAAAAAAAAAAAAAAAAATCATAATCATACTTTTATTAAATGAACATGTTCTTAAGTAGTTACCTTGAACCAAAATTTAAGATGGGCTTTTATGGTTGGGAAGTAGACATGTTACAAAAATTCCATTTGAATTAATTAATTTGGATCTAGCTGGCACATGTCTTAATTTCTTAATCACTAATCCTTAAATGTCATTTTCTTCATTTAATTATTGGCTGCTTTTGTTAATGGTCCTATCTTATCATGATTGATTGCTTAATCACCCAATTCTTAATTAATTAATTTATGTTGAAAACAGAAGTTATTACAAATGCACAAACCCAAGATGCAGTGCCAAAAAGCAAGTTGAAAGATCTTGTGATGACCCTGATACACTAATCATAACATATGAAGGGCTTCATCTCCACTTTGCTTACCCATATTTTCTACTAAACAAGACCCAACAAGGCAGCCCACCAACAAAGAAACCAAAAAAGACCAACTCATCACAAACTGAAGTTACCGAACAGACAAAACAACAAGCACATGGTGTGCAACAAGACCTAAACCCATCAAGCTTCAACAGCACTGAATTAGGCTCATCAATTTCTGAAGCTATGAGCCCACAGGGGTTGCTTGAAGATATGGTGCCTTTGATGATTCGAAATCCCACAGGCGGCTACAACAACAACAACAATAATGTTTCCTCAAATACTTCTTCTTGTTCATCTTATAGATCGCCACCTACTTCGCCTTCTTCATTATCATGGTCACCTACGTATAGCATTTCTTGTTTTGATATGGGCATTAATACTATCATTAATTAGGTGAATTAATGTATATTTTTAGTGGGTTTAAAGTTCAAAATCCATGTGGGTTTTTTGTTTTTTGTGAACTAATAAGTAATAATGTGGCAATTAAGTTGACGTGTATAATACAAAACTGTGGTATATCTCGTGAAGCAAAAGTGCAAAATGCTGCTTCTTTGTCCCCAAGTGGCGCAACCCAATGATATTGAGATTTTATCTTCAATATCTTAGGTTTAAGTCTAGAATATCATCTTTATAAGAGTATGTGATAGTACTGGTTTATCCACATATTTATATCGGGATCCAATAATCCCAATATAGATGAAGTGGGATTTCCCCGATATTAAAAAAAAAATAATGCTTCAAAGTAAATGATAATTTTGTTGAAGACAGCAAATGATCAAATCATGCACCGAAAGCATGATTTGATCTTTGCCAACCATTGCCAACCATTGCAAGCTTGGTGACAGCTTGCTCAAACCGCGTGACACTGTTCACGCGGTTTGAGCAATATATAAGGACCCCCAAACCATTGTTATTAGTATCCCAAAAACGTGAGGAAAGATAGAGAGTAAAGTGTTTGAGAGTTTTTTGTAAAGCTTGGATTATAACCTTTGTAATTCTTTTGTGGGTATATATAAAAGAAGAATTTTCTCTCAATTCACCTATATTATTGTGTGTTTATTCACAACAAGTGGTATCAGAGCTACGGTTCCACGGAGGGATCCCGAAATTCAGAAACGAAGTTTCGGTTCGGAAAGTCGATTCCGACGAAAGTTGTCGAAAATCGATTTTGAGCATACCATCGGACTTTTCACGGCGAGACGAGCACGGCAGTATTTTCCGGCGATCTAACGGAGGTCGGACGAAAGCTCACGCGCCGCACGCGCCGATCAGTAGCTGCCTCACGCTCCAGACGCGCGTATCACGCGCTTCACGCGCCAACTGAGGGAAGAAGACGACGCCACGTCAGCGCCACGTCAGCGTCCAGTCAGCGCACAGTCAGCGCCCAGTTAGCGCCACGTCAGCGCACAGTCAGCAGCCCAGTCAGCCGCCACGTCAGCGCCCAGTCAGCGCCACGTCAGCGCACAGTCAGCAGCCCAGTCATCTGCCACGTCAGCGGTGCCTGGTAAATTTCAGATAGGTCCCTGAACTTTCTGAAAATTACAGTTTAGCTCCTATACTTTCAGATATTTACAATTTAGTCCCTGAACTTTTTGTAAATTGCAACTTAGTCCCTGAACTTTTCCTTAATTGCACTTTGGCCCCTGAACTTTCGGAATTTCACTTTGACCCCTGTAATTTCTGGAATTTGCAATTTGGTCCCTGTGTCGGATTTTGACAAACGAAGTGTCATTTCCACCATTTTCGACCATTCCGGACGCAACGGTGAGGTCCGTTTTTTGAAATTCTGCTTAGAATTTTTTATGATGGAGGGGAGCAACGGAAAAATGATTTTGTTAACCAGTACAAACTATTTCACATGGAGAGGAAGGATGAAAGACCTTCTGTATGTGAAGGACTATGATGGACCGGTATTTCTGGAGGAGAAACCAGAAGGAATGACCGATGGAAAGTGGGCTAATCTTCACCAGAAAACATGCAGTACTATTCGTCAGTGGATCGACGATAGTATCGTCAACCATGTCAGTGAAGATGTAAATGCACGTACCTGTTGACAGCTTCAAAGCATGAAGACTTCATGCAATAAATCCAAACCCACCGAAAGCAAGAGAAACTGTGGACAGCTTGTGTGCAAGCTGTATATGTGTGTGTACAAACCGCGTGACATTGTTCACGCGGTTTGATCAGTATATAAGGAGCCCAAAATCATAATGTTCAGTATCCCTGAAAATCCCAAATCGTGAGGAAAGATAGAGAGTAAAGTGTTTGAGAGTTTTTTGTAAAGCTTGGGTTGTAAGCTTTGTAATTCTTTTGTGAGTAAAATAAAAGAAGAATTTTCTCTCAATTCACCTCTATTATTGTGTGTTTATTCACAACAAGTGGTATCAGAGCTACGGTTCCACGGAGGGATCCCGAAATTCAGTAACGAAGTTTCGGTTCGGAAAATCGATTCCGACCAAAGTTGTCAAAAATCGATTTTGAGCATATCATCGGACTTTTCACGGAGAGACGAGCACGGTGATATTTTCCGGCGATCGAACGGAGGTCGGACGAAGCCGCACGCGCCGCACGCGCCGGTCAGTAGCTGCTTCACGCGCTCCACGCGCAGACACGCGCCGCACGCGCCAACCCAACGAAGAAGACGACCACGTCAGCGCCCAGTCAGCACCACGTCAGCGCACAGTCAGCAGCCCAGTCAGCGCCACGTCAGCGTACAGTCAACGCCCAGTCAGCTGCCACGTCATCGACACGTCAGCAGGTGCCACGTCAGCGGTGCCTGGTAAATTCAGATAGGTCCCTGAACTTTCTGAAAATTACAGTTTAGCCCCTATACTTTCAGATATTTACAATTTAGTCCCTGCACTTTTTGTAAATTGCAATTTAGTCCCTGAACTTTTCCGTAATTGCACTTTGGCCCCTGAACTTTTGGAAATTGCAATTTGACCCCTGTAATTTCTGGAATTTGCTATTTGGTCCCTGTCTCGGATTTTGACAAACGAAGTGTCATTTCCACCATTTTCGACCATTCCGGACGCAACGGTGAGGTCCGTTTTTTCAAATTCTGCTTAGAATTTTATGATGGAGGGGAGCAACGGAAAAATGATTTTGTTAACCAGTACAAACTATTTCACATGGAGAGGAAGGATGAAAGACCTTCTGTATGTGAAGGATATGATGGACCGGTATTTCTGGAGGAGAAACCAAAAGGAATGACCGATGGAAAGTGGGCTAATCTTCACCAGAAAACATGCAGTACTATTCGTCAGTGGATCGACGACAGTATCGTGAACCATGTCAGTGAAGAGATAAATGTACATGTCTTATGGAGAAAGCTGGATGAGCTTTTCCGAGCAAAGACTGGCAACAACAAGCTGTACTACATCAAGAAGATGATGGGTTTGAAATACCAGGAGGGTACAGCTGTGGCGGATCATATCAATGACTTCCTCGGAACCATGAAGGAATTGTCTGGATTGGGCATAGACTTCGGAGATGAGGTAAATGGTTTAATACTCCTTAATACGTTACCAGAATCTTGGGAAACGTTCAGATCTACGGTGATCAATTCAGCCGCAGATGGGAAAGTCACTATGGAGATGGCAAAGACCAGGATCATCGAGGAAGAAAAGAGGACGAGAATGCAGGAGTCAGCATCAGCCTCAACCTCAGAAGCTCTAGTGACAGAAAAGAACACCAGAAGGGGGGGAGGAGTAAAAGCCGAGGCCCAGGGAGATCAGACAAGAACCGAGGGGAAATCAAGAACGAGGGATATTGAGTGCTATCACTGTAAGAAGAAAGGCCATATGAAGCGGGATTGCTACAAACTGAAGAACGAGCAGTCCAGGAGAGATGGTGACTCTAATCAAGAAAGAAGTTGCTACAACCACACGAGAAAACCTCCAAAGACTTCTGCATAATATATGAAGAAAATGTTGTGAATCTTGCCAGCCACGAGACCAGTTGGGTGATAGATAGTGGCGCATCCATACACGCCACATCTCACAGAGACTTCTTTTCATCTTACACACCAGGGGACTACGGTGCTGTAAGGATGGGGAATGACGGACAGTCCAAAGCCGTCGGTATTGGAGACATATGCCTTGAAACAGAGAACGGGACAAGGCTAGTGTTGAAGGAGTCAAGCACATCCCAGATATCCGGTTAAACCTGATCTCAACAGGCAAGCTGGATGATGAAGGTTTCTGCAGCACCTTTAGTGATGGATGCTGGAAGCTCACTAAAGGGTCAATGGTCGTGGCACGAGAGGTAAGAAGAAAGACTCAACTCTGTATTTGATGCATGCTAAGCTTTCAAATAGTAGCATAAATACAGTTAATAGTAATGAGGCAGCCGAGCTATGGCACAAAAAGCTTGGTCACATGAGCCAAACAGGATGGAGGAGATACTACGCAGGCGGAATGTTCTTCCAGAATTGAAGAACTCACACTTACGGAAGTGTGAACACTGCATGGCTGGAAAGCAGAACAGAGTATCCTTCCAGAGCTCCCCGCCTCAACGGAAATCGGAGGTACTAGATCTCATACATTCAGATGTATGTGTGTCCGATGCAGATACGAACACTCGGAGGGTCACTGTATTTTGTGACATTTATTGATGATCATTCAAGGAAGATCTAGGCATACACCTTGAAGAGAAAAGATCAAGTGCTGGGAGTGTTCAAGGAGTTTCATGCTCTGGTGGAGAGAGAAACCGGCAAGAAACTGAAGTGCATCAGAACAGATAACGGTGGAGAATACAGAGGTCCGTTTGATCAGTACTGCAAGACGCAAGGAATCAGACATCAAACGACACCTCCGAAGACACCTCAGCTGAATGGCCTAGCTGAGAGGATGAACAGAACCTTGTGCGAGAGGATCAGAAGCTTGCTGTCACAAGCCAAGCTGCCGAAGACATTTTGGGGGGAGGCACTCATCACAGCAGTTCATGTTTTGAACATGTCCCTAGCGATCGCACTAAAAGGTAATGTTCCTAACCAAGCTTGGACAGGTAAAGAAGTGTCATACGAGCACTTACATGTCTTTGGGTGCAAAGCATTTGTACACATCCCAAAGGACGAGAGATCCAAGCTTGATGCAAAGACGCGACAGTGTGTCTTTATTGGCTATGGTCAGGATGATTTCAGCTACAAACGTATGATCCAGTTGAGAAGAAGATTGTCAGAAGCCGAGATGTTGTCTTTGTTGAAGACCAGACCATAGAAGATATCCAAAGGAGATGAAGAAAATGCCCCAGCAATACAGAAATGTGAATCCAGAACCTCAGACACCGGTGCCAGTTCGAGTTGAAGATGAGGTTCCCAGACATGAGGTACATGTGATGAAGCTCCCAGAGATGATGATCATGATCAACCACCAGTACCAGAAGTTCCACCAACATTCCACAGAGAAGGTCTGACAGAGAGAGACGACCTTCAACAAATACTCTGCATATGAGTATGTGCTGCTTACTGACGGGGAGAAACCGAGAGCTACCAGGAGGCTGTGGAAACAGAGGACAGAGAAAAGTGGGAGGAAGCCATGCAAGATGAGATGAAATCTTTGCATGACAATCACACTTTTGAGTTGGTGAAATTGCCAAGAGGCAAACAGGCTTTGAAGAATAAATGGGTGTACAGGGTGAAGCAACAGGAGCACACTTCAACCCCGGTACAAAGCCAGACTAGTTGTAAGGGATTCAATCAGAGGAAAGCATTGACTTCGATGAAATCTTCTCTCCAGTTGTGAAGATGTCATCCATCAGAGTGGTACTCAGCTTAGCAGCAAGCCTCGACCTGGAAGTTGAGCAGATGGATGTCAAGACCGCATTTCTTCACGGGGATCTGGAAGAAGAAATTTACATGGAGCAACCAGAAGGCTTCAGAGTCAGGGGAAAGAGGACTATGTGTGCAGACTCAGGAAAAGCCTCTACGGTTTGAAACAGCACCGAGGCAGTGGTACGTGAAGTTTGAGTCAGTTATGGGGGAGCAGGGATACAAGAAGACCAATTCAGACCATTGTGTTTTCGTTCAGAAGTTTTCTGACGATGATTTTATCATCTTACTGTTATATGTAGATGATATGTTGATAGTAGGCAGGAATCAATCGAGGATTGATAATTTGAAGCAGCAACTGAGTAAGTCTTTTGAGATGAAAGACTTGGGGCCAGCTAAACAGATTCTTGGCTTCAGGATCGGTCGTGATCGGAAAGCCAGGAGGTTATACTTGTCACAGGAGGAGTACATCGAGAAGGTACTTCAGAGATTCCAGATGGACAAGGCTAAAGCGGTTAGCACTCCTCTTGCTACCCACTTTAGATTGAGTACGCAGCAGAGTCCCTCTACTGAGACAGGGAAGGAGGAAATGAAACAGGTTCCATACACCTCAGCAGTGGGAAGTCTAATGTATGCCATGGTGTGCACGAGGCCAGACTTAACACACGCAGTTGGATTGGTCAGCGGTTTATGTCAAACCCAGGACGGGAACACTTGAATGCTGTCAAATGGATTATGCGGTATATTCGAGGCACTTCCAAGATGAGGTTATGTTTTGGAAGCAGCGAAAAACCAGTGTTGATGGGCTACACCGATTCAGATATGGCAGGAGATGTGGATACCCGAAGTCTACTTCGGGGGTATCTGATTACTCTTCAGGAGGAGCTGTGGCATGGCAGTCAAGGTTGCAGAGGTGTTTTGCACTTTCTACAACAGAGGCGGAATTCATTGCAGCGACGGAAGCTTGCAAGGAATTGCTGTGGATGAAGACATTCGTCCATGAATTGGGTTTCAAGCAGGAGAAGTACATTTTGTACTGTGATAGCCAGAGCGCTATCTATCTCGGTAAAAATTCCACATTTCATTCGAGGTCAAAACATATCGATGTGAGGTATCACTGGATACGGGACGTCCTGAGCTCAAGGCTGTTAGAACTCAGGAAAATTCACACCGATGACAACGGTGCCGATATGTTCACGAAGGTTTTACCGAAGGAGAAGCTTGAAATCTGTCGTGCCTTAGCCGGGATGACGAAACTCTCCACATAGTCAGAGTGGGGAGATACAGAGAACTACGATTGGCTTGATCCCAACCAGGGTACGTAGGCAGTCATCAGATGCAGTTAGGGGAGGATCCTTTGGAGGATCCGGTTGGATGATAATGGACGGCTCAGATTTTGGGGAATCTTCACCGAGGGGGAGATTTGTTGACAGCTTCAAAGCATGAAGACTTCATGCAATAAATCCAAACCCACCGAAAGCAAGAGAAGCTGTGGACAGCTTGTGTGCAAGCTGTATATGTGTGTGTACAAACCGCGTGACACTGTTCACGCGGTTTGATCAGTATATAAGGACCCCAAAATCATAATGTTCAGTATCCCTGAAAATCCCAAATCGTGAGGAAAGATAGAGAGTAAAGTGTTTGAGAGTTTTTGTAAGCTTGGGTGTAAGCTTTGTAATTCTTTTGTGAGTAAAATAAAAGAAGAATTTTCTCAATTCACCTCTATTATTGTGTGTGTTTATTCACAACAGTACCTTATGGGGAAAGCTGGAGGAGCTTTTCCGAGCAAAGACTGGCAACAACAGCGCTGTACTACATCAAGAAGATGATGGGTTTGAAATACCCGGAGGGTACAGCTGTGGCGGATCATATCAATGACTTCCTCGGAACCATGAAGGAATTGTCTGGATTGGGCATAGACTTCGGAGATGAGGTAAATGGTTTAATACTCCTTAATACGTTACCAGAATCTTGGGAAACGTTCAGATCTACGGTGATCAATTCAGCCGCCGATGGGAAAGTCCACTAGGGAGATGGCAAAGACCAGGATCTTCGAGGAAGAAAAGATGACGAGAATGCAGGAGTCAGCATCAACCTCAACCTCAACCTCAGAAGCCTAGTGACAGAAAAGAACACCAGAAGGGGGAGGAGTAAAAGCCGGGCCCAGGGAGATCAGACAAGCACCGAGGGAAATCAAGAAGAGGGATATTGAGTGCTATCACTGTAAGAAGAAAGGCCATATGAAGCGGGATTGCTACAAAACTGAAGAACGAGCAGTCTAGGAGAGATGGTGACTCTAATCAAGAAAGAGTTGCTATGCTACAACCACCGAGAAAACCCTCCAAAGACTTCTGCATAATGTATGAAGAAAATTTTGTGAATCTTGCCAGCCACCGAGCCAGTTGGGTGATAGATAGTGGCGCATCCATACCGCCACATCTCGCAGAGACTTCTTTTCATCTTACACACCAGGGGACTACGGTGCTGTAAGGATGGGGAATGACGGACAGTCCAAAGCCGTCGGTATTGGAGACATCTGCTCTTGAAACAGAGAACG
>SKCR01000546.1:0-28821 GCA_019454045.1 Zanthoxylum bungeanum | reverse complement strand
ACATGAGAATATTGACAAAGAGATGTTGTCAAGTGGGTTTAAAAACCGATGAGTGTGATAATGTATATACACCAAATCAACTCAAGAATGATATGTCATTGTATGTCTCTATGTAGATGATATGCTGATAATTGATAATAATCATGAGTTGATTCAGTCTACCAAGAAAGTGTTATCCAGCAAATTTGATATGAAAGATTTGTGAGTAGCTAACCTAACTCTTCCTCTATCAAAGAATACTGGTTTGAGCATATCGCAATTAGAGTATTCAAGGATCATCGGAAGTCTGATGTATCTCACGAATTGCACACGAACTGATATCGCTCAAGCTGTGAATAGGCTTAGCAGATATACTTGCAATCCAGGACATAACCACTGGAAAGCCATAGTAAGTGTTTTGAGGTATGAGAAACTTCAAAATATGGGCTACATTACGAGAGATATCCTGCTGTTCTAGAGGGATACAGCAATGCTGACTGGATATCTGATACGGTGGATTCCAAATCTACGAGTGGATTTGTTTTCATACTTGGTAATACAGTCGTGTCATGGAAATCCTCGAGGCAAACATGTGTTGCCCGGTCTACTATGGAATCAGAGTTCATAGCATTAGACGAAACAGCGGAAGAAGCAGAATGGCTTAGAAACTTCCTGGAGGATATTCCTAGTTGGGCCAAACCGGTGCCAACGATTAACATACATTGTGAAAGCCAATCGGCTATTGGGAGAGCCCAAAATACAATGTATAATGGTACGTCTCGACACATACGTCAGAGGGATAATACCATAGGTCAACTGCTCTCAAGTGGCATAATATCGATCGATTATGTTGAGTCGAAGGAAACCTAGCGGATCCACTAACTAAAGGTTTACCTCGAGAGCAAGTTGAGAAGTCATCGAGAGGAATGAGCTTGAAGCCTATAATCTAAGAATTTTCACTGTGGAAACTCAACCTAGCTGACTGGAGATCTCAAGATCTAGGTTCAAAAGGGACAACAGAAACTTTGTGCAATTCAAAACAAGCACTGAAGAGTTTTGTACTCTTTCCCATTCCGATAATGACGCTGAGTGCTGTCTGTCATTGGTTAGGATAAGCTAAGGCTTTTAATGATCACTATATTAGGAGATGAGTCATAATGGGGGTAAAGACATATTACATCTTCATAGTAGATCACCTATTTCAAGTAAGAAGTGATGCCGCTTCCATGGGAATCTTTAAAGGCGGGTTACCCTAAAGTGCTTGATGAATCTGGGACTGTTGTTCAGGGCCGAAATGAACACAACCGTAGAACGGGAAATGGTCGAATTAAAGTTGTGTGTTGGCAATTGTCTTGGTTTACACCAACGGCATAACAGTTCAAGACTATGGGTCACTGGTTTGCCAAATAAATCCGATTGTCACTCACTAGGAAAGGTTCAAGGCGAAAGCTACCTATTTCGATGCAACTTTAGTTCATGATAACTCTCTCAAGTGTCTCCATGAATATTTGAAGAATTGTGGGGGATTGTTGGAAATTCTTCTAAATATTCATTAAGGGTATATTTGTCCTTTGGATGCTTTGGGTGCTTGTGAGGGGTACAACCCTTTGGAGGGTTGCACCCCACCCCAAGGGGTGCCCTATTGGCACCCTTCTATGCCTTATAAAAGAGGCTTTAAATCCAAATACAAAGGATAGAGAAATAAATCCGAATTTTGATAGAGACATTTGTTTTTGTTTATTGGTTTTTGAGAGAGAGTTCAACCATTTCCTAGTTTGTATACTTGTCAAGGTGTGCTCATTGGATAAGAAGGAACCAAGTTATCTTGGGAGAACGTTGGCCAATTGCGAATCCGTAAAGCACCTGTGACGGGGCCAATAAGTTCTTAAGGACAGAGGATTATCTCGACTTGGTTTCGTTTTCACAATTTCCAGGTTTTCTGTAAATTTCAAGTTTTAAGACTTTTTAGGATTTTGCATGTTTTGTAAATCTAGATTTCTGTTTATTTGCTATTTAATTACACTAATTTTACAACAACAACTTCAGTTTTTAGTTGATAACTTTTCATGATCCATTAGCTTATAATATATTTTAAACATTAGACAGAAAATTGTAAGTCGTCAACAAAAAAAATAGAGTGAGAAATACAACGACTGTATTAATGATATACCATTTAAATAAACTATAGTCTAAATGCTAGTTTAATTTTTAAAAGTGTGTTTATTTTGATAAATTCAAAACCATTTGCCCTAATTAACTTGCAAATTTCCCCCTTTTTTTTTATGTTTTTTGGGGCCCCTTACAAAAGAGAGAGCTGTTTTCCAGAAGCAAAAGTGATTCCTCCATACAAGAGAACATGAACCAAAGGACACAAGAAAGTGGATAAGTGGATCCATTTTTAATTTTTTATATAAAAAAATTGAGCTATTTTTGACAGAGAAAAGACACAAGGTTTAAATTACAGTTCATGGAGAATCATTAGAAAAAAGATACTCATGGAGCTAGGGTTGCTTTATTTTTATTCCTAATTTGCCAGACTTTCTGTGGCAGCAAGTCAACAAAAAAGTAAGAAAAGGCCGACTTTTCTCATTTGCCAAAATCCCTTATAATGATGTCTATTACCTCTCTGTTAATGAAGAAAAATACCGTCCAAAAGACGTGATTTGATGGTGTAAGGTTTAGAATTTGATCTCCAAATCTTGAATTTGAATTCAAGAGGTATATTTTTTTAAGAGCCTGAGACAGTCAAAAATTTTACATATTCCGCTTAAATTCGGATACCAACATGCAATAATAGGACTACAAATACAATCAAAAATATCATTACAAAGAATAGCTAGCTTGGCCTAAAATTAATTATAATGTCTAGGAGTATTCATTGATATATTAGCTCATGTATTAATTAAACGAAGTAATATATAAACACTATTCATTCTTAACTTTTTCATAGAACATAACCCTAATGCAATAATCTTCTTAGGGCAGCCACCTTGCTGCCTGTTTTTTCACTCATCGTAGGGAAATGAACCGCGAACAGTGAGGGGATAGCCTTCTCAGCAAAGGTTCTCCTATAGGAAAGACTTCCGAGGGACATCCCCACAAGGGGTCCTTGGGGCTCCTCGGGGATTGCTACCTTGGCCTTATATATAATGGAGAGCTCGTGAGACACTTAAGAGCTCGAAAAAATCGATAGAACCGGCCTACATCATAAATAGTTTTATTTAATTAAAAATTATAAAAAAAATATTAATTTCAGTTTTTTGGTTTTAAAAATTAAAAAATTTGAACCAATTTGGTCTGGTTCACCGATTTTGATTTTTTTTTTTTACTGAGTTTGACTACTTTTGACAGGTTTTAATTAAAAATATAATTTCTTATTATTAAATTATAAAAATAAGTCCCATTAAAATTAAAATATATATATGTGTGGTACATAATCTCTATAATTAATTTTTTATTACATATTACAATAAAAAAGATATATTGTAATCTTCTATTAAAATTTAAAAAAAAAATATGTGACACATAATCTTTACAATTAATTTTCCATATTAACTTATAAAATAAAAAAAATTATTATAATATTAAAACATAATCTCTTATTAAAATAAGAGACATAAATAGCAGTTGTCTACAAAAATTAGCCAATTTTTTTAATTTTTGGGTTTATTATTATTTGTTAGTTTACTTTGAATTATTTTTATAATTTTTTTATTATTTATTATGCTTCTTGATGCAGACTCTGTTTATTATCGCTTACACAGTGATGGTCAAGATTTCAAGTTCGATAAGAAAATTTAACCTTAAATTGAATAAATTACATTAAATTTTATTGGAATTCATCCAAATGAAAATTAAATATTTCTAAAGTTATTTATAATTATGAATATGATTTCAAATGAGACAGTAAAACGAGAGAAAATTTTTAATGTGAATTAGAAGGATTGTTTGAAAATCGATAGACAAACAAAGAAGACATATATATTAAGTGTAAGTAAATCAATTCACTAAAAGAAAACTGGAGATATTTGGTCGGTAATCTAATTACTAATAATCACGATTACTAGAGGTGGCAATTTGGGTCAGAATTCGTTTATTCGTTCGATTCGATTCGCTTTAAAGCGAATATGGGTTTGGAAATATGGATTCGTTTAATAAATGGGTCAATTCGATTCGATTAATTTAATAAACGAATTGAATCCAAATTTGAGCTTATCAATTCGTTTATTCGTTTTAGAATTCGTTTATTAAACGAATCATAAACGAATCGAATCTGAATCGAATTCGATTATTATCCGTTTAATTATATTACAAATTTACCGTTAAAATTTTTGATCAAAAGTATTTAACAAGAAGGTTAGTTAAGTAATTAACTGCTCATAACCTAAAAAGTAACTATATAACTCAACTAAACCTTTGTAGCCGCCTCTCACTCTCAACCATTCTCTCTGAAATTGCCTCACCTCCTCTTTCTCAACTTAACCTAAAATTTATTTCAGCCATCTCTCAACTCAACTGCCTCTCACTCTCAACCCTCTCTCAAGTCTCAACTCGTCTTGCGTCTCACTCTTTCTGCTTCACACGATCTCAAGATTTATAATTTTTTATGGGATTTGTTTGTTTTTTATTTGTATTTAGTTGATACAATTTGATGATGAGAGTCCGATTTGTATTATTCTCCATTTAGTTAAGAGTTGAAATTTAAGAATGATTTTGATCTGTGTTTATTATATAAGTAGTCACATTATAATGTCTACGAGATTGCGTGAATGATTTGCTTTTTATATACCTTGTTATTGTTGATTATTTTTGTGTGTCACAGTGATGTTTGCGAACAATTGTGGATGAATGAATAAAATTTGATGGCAATTTCAAATTGAGATTTAGTGTATTTCTTGATTTTTCTCCTTTTGAATGAATGAATGCTTATGTGACTGTCTTTTGAATGAAATTTTTCTCTAAACTCTATTTTCAAAAATGCTTTTAAAAAAATTAACACAATAATATAATTTTATTTTTTTTACAAAATCTTTTTTCTTGATGATAATGATAAAATGTTTGCCATCAACTCGTATTCTTTGAAGATTTTAATTATTATTACATAAAGGATTTATAATTTGAAATTTGTAATGGATTTAATTATTATTAAGCTGATAATTTTGTATTTATATTAGTTGAGTTTGATTAAATGAATAATCGAATCGAATCGAATATGAATACGAATACGAATATTCGTTTATAAAATGAATAAACGAATATTCGTTTAATTTTGTGTAAATGAATAAACGAATCGAATACGAATATTCGTTTATTAAACGGATACAAAATTCGATTGGATTCGTTTAATTTGTATAAACGAATAAATGAATCGAATACGAATATTCATTTATTAAACGAATCGAATCTGAATCCTAATATCAGGATTCATTTAATAAACGAATCGAATTCGAATTTAGTATATTCTGATTCGATTCGTTTAGTATTCGTCACGAATTTGATTCGTTTATTCGTTTTGCCACCCCTAACGATTACCGACCGAATATCTTCGGTCGCTATTTGACTCATCTGTGATAAATTACTGATAACTTACCGACCGAATTACTGACCGATTATAGACCTGGTCGGCGGTTCGGTTCCCGATTCCACAAGTGTGGAACCGGAACCGTGAACCGAACCGGTCGGTTCTGATTCCATTTCGAACCTTTTTTTAATTATATAAAAAATTCGAAAATAATTTAAAATAAATTAGATTAATTTAATAAATAAATAAAATTATTAAATTAAAGAGCTTGAACTTAAATTTTAAAAAATTTAAGTTGTCTACGTATCCTTGAAGGGTGAGAGGAATCAAAGCTCACCTAGTTCCATTACAATTTTAAGATATTTCCCCTTTGGAAATTTAGAATTTTGTAATTATCAATCATCATTATCAGTTGATCATTCAGCTCCAGTTCCGCTTGCACTTGTTGTTGCAGATGCATTATCGAACAAGTCTTCAAAATCATCGGGAGCATCTTCTTGTTGTCTCAGATCAGCTCGAGTCCAATCATCCACACAAGTTGTTGCGTCTAGAGTGCTTGGATGTAATGAAGATCGTCTAGTTTCCAATATATTACCTCTCAAGCTGAAGGCTTGCTCAACCGCAACGGTGGAAATAAGTGCTACCAATATCTCTTTAGAAATAATTGATAAAACATGATATATATTTTGATGTCAGTTCCACCATTCAAGGATTTTAAAATTTTTACTAACTAAACTTTCAGTAGGAAACTAGAAATTTGTAAATAAATAATTATCTAATTCGGGGTTATTAGTTGTCGTCTCCCTAGCTTTTTTATTTCGTTGCAGTAACCAACGATACCATGAGCTAAGTCTTGTTTGAATTACTGGTTCGCATCAATCCAATGACAAGTCACACCCATGTATGAGTGTGTTCGCCAATGGTCACTCCAAATATCAGAACATATAGAAATACGACCTTTAATATCTTTAAATATTTCATTTAAAATAATTTTACCATATTTGTATAATTTAAAAATATGACGTTTTGTTGTGTTTCGAGTCATTCTACATGCAATAGGATTTAAAGCATTATACACGTAATTAGTAAAATGAAGTTTTTCACCAAAGCTTAAAGAAATATGTGTCATACAAGTTAATTTTGTAAATTCTTCTCTATTTTTTGCATCAGAATATTTAAATAAATCTACAGCACTCGTACATCTACTAGATGATGCGTACCTGGCCATTTGAGTTTGCGTCGTATAAGTTAAAGTTCAATCGTATGATGTCTTTCCAGGTGCTTGATCATATTGATGTATCCACCAGAAAATTTGTAGGAAACCCCACAATGGTTGCAAACTGCTCTTGAACCTTCATCGTCTTGGTCTAAATGAAAATGAATTTTGAAAATATCTGAGGAACGAGACTTAACTTCTTTTCTCCGTGATTGTGAGCCGACATTAGGGCCGCTCTCTTGGGTTGGCATATTTGACATTATGTTCTCAGATGAGCTTGTCATTTTTTGTTTAAGAATTAAATAAGAAGAATAAGAAAATTGAGAATGATAATAACTAATTGAGAATAATAGAATTGTATGAATTGATAGAGTTGAGAAATTGGTGTGTTGAAATAATAAAAAATGACCCATATTTATATAATTTTAGAATTTTTTTTATACCGAAAATGCCCCTAAATATAACCATTTTATTACCGTTATTAGAGGTATATTAGGAATTATATATTACATTTTTTTAAATGGCCGTTGGCCTTTTTTTATTTAGGGGGCTCCCTGCCCCTTTCCCCAACGACTACTAGCCGTTGGGGTGTCCCCAACGGCTAGTAGTCGTTGGGAGGGTTCCTGTTGGAACCGCTGGAACCGAACAGTTCCAGCGGTTCCAACCGATTCGGTTAGGGGTGGAACCCCAACCGAACCGGTCCATTACGATTCCGGTTTCGGAATCGGAACTAGAACCTTGGCCGGGTCTAACCGATTATATTTCGATCGTAATGACTAATTTTTTTTAATTAATATTCTTTTAGCGACCGAATGAATATTCAATCGCTGTTTATTATTAATTACCGAACAAAATTACGGTCAGTGGCGGCATAAACTGGCGCCAAATTAATCTTCCGTGTCGTATTACCGACCGACTATCGACTAAATATTCGGTCGGTAATTGGTCAGAAATTATTTTTATCATTTTCGATCAATAAATATCAAAAAATTACCGACCCGACAATTAATCTAGTATTATTTTGCAACAAAATCAACACTTTACTACTTTAATATGTGTTTTTGTAAAGTGCGGACGTCTGTATTTAAAAATTATCGATTAATCATTTATTTTTTTTAAAGTAGTTTTCACCCTGTCGCCTAACCTATGCATTAGAGTTGAAAATATGCACCGCAAATGTAGTTCAAATGTTGAAGCATGGAGATTGAACTTTAATATTAATTACAATATGAAATGAGACTCACATGACTCTACTCGATGATTGATGAAGACTGTCTTTAAAATTCTATCTGATTGTTTTAAAGGTCAGCATATCTTTGATTAATGTCTTGGGGCTGTCTCTCAGTTATGTGGGTGGTAGCGACCGACGACGTTGACCGGTGACGGAATTAGAATTTTGATTTAACGAGATTGAAATGAAAAAATTATAAAATTGATTAAGGTAGAATATAACATTTTTATATTTGGAGTAGCCAATTATAAGGACCATAATGAAAATCCATAAAACTATGTAAAATATGAGAGACACAACGTTTAATTCGCATGATAAAACATGTAATTTTTTTTATAATCTTTTCTCATTTTTTTTTATTATTTGAAGGTGGCCTGATATGAAATTATGATGGTGCTGCCATTGAAGATGACTCACCATTCAAAGTTTTTACATACACAAAAATATATATATAGTCCCATCAATCAGTCACCAAATTTTTAAAAAAAAAATAGAAAAATATGAACTCCAATATATTACTAAACAAGATTCACTATATTGGAGTCAATAATTTTCTTATCTTTGAATTTTATTTTAGATTCCATGTTGAAAGTAATACTATAACTCTCTATTTTTTCAAACCAACTCTATATATATATATATTTTTAATAAATTAAAGCACACTTTTTTGGTAAAACTTGCAAAAAATAAAAATAAAATAGGGAATCAAATTTAACACCACTTGCATGAACAAATTGCAGTAATTGAGTGAAAGCTAGTCATATATGGTCCATTATTGTAGCTGCTAGGAGTGGTCATTATTAGAGAAAGCTAGCCACCACTCTATATCCATCCATGTTCTCAATCATATCACATTTACTTTTTTTTTTTTGCAAGTGTAAAATTAAAACAATAAAATTTATATCAACGTTTGTTCATGTTTTTACATAAGCCCTTTTGGGGTTAATCAATAGTAGAAATGATTTCTTGCTTCATTTGGTCGACAAAGATTATTTCTTAGTTGCCTAGTAGGGTCTAAATAAATGAGTGAAGCTGAGCAATATTTATACAATTACTTTTTAATGATGGATATCTTAATTTTTATATATTGTGGATCAAAGAAAAAGTACTCGTATTATGCAATGTGGAGCTAAAAAAGATGATATAGTAATGCTATTTTCCCTTTAATCCATAACTTACTAAGTTAAGAGATCCATTATTAGAAACCTATTATATATACAATTGTTCTGTAGTGGGAGCGTCCGTAAGAAATTTGTATGCTGATGTATCGCGAAGTATCGATACTTTATTATGTATTTTTTTTACACGATAAAATATTTGTACTATGCGGCCGCATGAAAAAAAATCATACGGACACCCGCACCTCAGATTTTTTTCTTTATATATATATATATTGGGGTTGCTACTCTGAGCGCCAATCCATATCGTATTTATGACATTTTCATGAATACAAATAATCAAGTTTTTCATAATATTACATATTTAATGGTAATATCTCTTGTCTTTTATGTACATTTTCGATCTAATTCAGTTTAAAATCGAAATTAACTGAAGTTTAGTGATGTATATTAGAAAAATATTCGAGAATATACAGTAGTCACACAGTTACATCGATACTTGTAATTAATATTGGGAGGCGTCACTACTTGTAATATATTCTCAAACAAAGTTTCTAGTCAAGATTTGCTGACGTGGGTCGGTTAGTAAACTTTGTTGAGACTACTACATGTCGTATATCGAGATTTGATATAATGATTTATCCTAATGAATCATGAGTTTTGAGAGACTTGTATATACATGTAGATGTTTATTTGATGAGGACTGAACGACTCACCGGAAGTATTCCTAATAGATAACACACAACTTCAATAGGAATATTCCCGAGTCGAGTAGTATATATGATCCTTTGACATTGGATGTATGAGTGATCTTCCCTACTTTGAAAACAATCACATCATCGGTCTATTTAGACCAGATCTCCGCATGTTTGTTGGGTGTGGATCGATACCCATGATATCATGTGGCGTATCAAGAGAGGATCTGCCAGTCTCGTGTCCGAGATTTAGACATCTAGTTCATGATATTTAAATCTCTAGTCAGAGTACATTCTAGAAATGAGTTTCGAATGTTGATTGAGAGATCATGAATATGTCGCGACATATATATGAATTGTACACTATAAAGATTTGACGTTCTCATCTATATATCTGGTACAATTCAGACAGCCTATGATGGCAGGACTATATGGTATGCCGACACCTTGACTTGTATGATTCAGCTTGGTTATCTGTGGTCGTCATAATTTGCGAATGAGCAAATTATTGACATGAAATGTGTTCCGTAACAAATATATATGAATCTAGAGAGTCACATTAATAAAGTATACTCATAAAGCACTGGGCAATTAATAATGAATAATATGAATTATTTGTAACTTTATACATGTCAGGATATTTTTATATCTAATGTGTATATTATATGATACATAATTCGATTAGATACACATTAGGTCCAATTGAATTTTGACACATGTCAAATAAATAATTATTTAATTAATTAAAAATTAATTAATTTAATAATTATTTATTATGAAATATTACAAGCTTATAATATCCAAATATCTTGGCAAAAATTAGGTATTTCAAGATAAGCTTGAAATCTTGACAAAATAATAGCCAAATATCTTTACAATATTTGACTTAATTTTGGCCAAGTCTTTTTTAGTGTAAAAATGACCAAATTACCCACCCTTTATAAATACCTAATTTTTGGCCATTTGAGAAAATTATAAGTTTGGAAATTTTTCTCCATTAATGGTTCATGAAAAAGAGAGCAAAATTAGGGTTTTATCAATTCACCAAAAATTAGAAATGGTGGAATAGCAATTGAAAGCAACTAAAGCTAAAATTGGAGAAATTAAGATAATTTCTAATTTTATTTAGTTGAAATTTATTTCTTTATGTTTTCAATTAATTATATTTTATGTAATTAGCGTTCTTTCATGCTTTGGTGTTTATTGATGATTAGAAACCCTAATAGAAAACCTTTGATGCATGTGTAAAATTAATTAGGCTAATTAATGTAATTAGACCTAATTAGGGTGTATGACACTAAATTGCCATTTTAGAGTTGCTTGAGCCACTCTTTGATGACCTATAGTTTTTCTTGAGTTACTTTATGGTGACAGACTCTCAATTGGTAATTAGGGATTTGGCTTTACATGATTTTGAATTAATTAGTTGATTAATTTGATTAATTATATAATTAATTCAATTATGACTCAATTCGTAAAATTGAGATGTTGTGGATGAAATTGGATGTGTAATAATTTTCCGTACTAAGGGCAAAAGGGTAATATATTGAAATTAAAGTGATCAACCACTACTATAGTAATTGGATCACGGTAACAGTGGGCTGGTCCGGTTCCATGACGGGAAGCTCAAGGTGTAATAATGTTGTCTCGATCACTCTGTTTGGTGTTCCAGTAAATCGGATAACGTGTAACCGCAGAAAGTGTTTTCGAAAATTGTATCTCGAGTCTTTATATTTAATCACTCTCAATATTTGATATTAATCAGTGGTTTGAGGAAAACAAAAATAAATTAGAGGTATATAATACCGGTTAATTTATCTGTATTAAAAATATTTTAAAAATCAATTTCGCCAGCTGATGCGCTTCCGCCACATTTGCAAAAACTAACTAACTAACTATATATATATATATATATATATATATATATATGGACCTGACTCCGCTAAAAGAAAAAAAAATACTCATTTTGATGTATTGATTTCAAAAGAAACACCAATTGAGATTCTTTAAATTAGATTATACTTCGAGATTCTCAGTCCAAGAGATCTTGTCACAAACCGAGAACATATGTGAGGCAGTTGAGACCACCAAGAGTCAAGAAAAACTGGTGTTAATGGACAATCGAACACAGCGAGAAGCTCACTGGTCACCTTCTCCTGAAAATTGGTTTAAAGTGAGCGTGGATGCTGGAATAAACTTCTCAAGCGTTATGGTTGGTATGAGAGCAGTGTTCAGGAACCACATGACGAAATCGTTGGAGTTGCCATTGTTGGGGTTTTGGGCGATGAGCGCAGCGGAAGCGCGGTTCGGACGAAATCGTAATTTTAAAGTTTTCAAAATTACCGAATAAATTATTCAATATCTAATATGAATAATTTATTCATATTTCACCTAAACACATTTATCGATATCAAATAACGACATAAATGTATATGAAACGTCGCGAAACTTTTACAAAAAATGTTTTTCCGTAAAATGACACAAAATGCATTTTTGACCGAACCGACCACCCCAAACTTATGGAGACTGCCCAGGTCAGCCCCAATAGTGTTAGGGCAGTTCATGAGCTGCCCGAACAATGACAAACTCACTGTTTGGACAGCCGTTACCCGGTTGGCTCAATAGTCACCCGGTAACACCGTTTTTCACCGTTTTCGCTTATTTCAACTCTGAAACACTTTCCGGCAATTGTTCCAACTCCCAAAACACATCCAATACATTTATAAAACATCATTTTCATCACCAAAATAGAAAAATTCCAGATCTGATCCAGAAGCCGAAAATCCAAAATTTCATGCTTTAAATCCAATTTTCAAGATTAATCCAATTAATCCACAACACCATTCAAAGTCACCACACATGAAGCACCCAAGAAAAATTCTAGGTGTTACAAAAGTGGTCATAACACTCTAGAATAGCAACTCATTATCAAATGATCAATTTGGACAACAATAACAATAATTACATCCAAATACACTTCACACATGCTTCATCACTTCCAATTCCATCCACCACAACCAAAAGCCCCAAATTCTTAAGGAAAAGGAAACCCTAGAATCTTACTAGACAATTTTCAAGCTTAGAGAAATATAGGATTACCTTTAATTCCATAATTTCCTAAAGCTTTTTCTTTGATTTCATTCCTTTTCCTTCTTGTTTCATCAAACCACTCCTTTTGAGAGGTATTCGGCCATGGTGTAGTTGATAGATTGAAGAAAATAAAATTTTCAATTAAAAGGAGTGATGACCGACTATATAGGGTCAATTTGGTAATTTGGCCAATAAAAAATCAATTAATTAAAGTAAACATTTTTTGTGACAAATCAAATTTACACACATTTACTTTAATAAAGTCATGTTATGTGAACCAATAATAATTGGACAAAATTCATAACATTTATGAAAAAGATTTATTAATTAATCATTTAAATATTTAACAATTAAATATCCAAATAATCAATTAATATAATTATTATTATATATGTATTTTATTTACAATAAATAACAAATACATATATTTATGGCATGTGTCAAAATCTCATTTGACGAATAATTAATGTGTATCTAATCGTATTATGTATCAAATACAAATACACAATAATTACGATTGGCCAAAATCCCCTAATGCATGTGTTATCGTTTAACCGATTAAACGATCCGAATTAACTCATTTAATCCGGTGAAGTATTATGAATAATCTGTATTATTCATATTGCGTTGCCCAAATGCTCAACGAATACACTTCATATTGTGGGACTCTATAAGTTTATGTTTATTTGTCACGAAATCCAATTTTGTGTCCATAATCCACCCACTCATGGATTATGACGACCACATATAATCTTGCTAAACTATGCAAGCCGAGGTCATTGCATACGTATAATCCCTCCATCACAGGCTATCCCTATTATACCTGGGATATAGATGAGAACGTCAAATTCGTTCGGTATAATACATTCGACTTTCAATTTACGATCTCTAAATAACACTCGGAACTGATTTCCAAAGTTATACCACGGTCATGGATTTACTAGATCGTAAACACGTGAGGATGCTTATTCCCTGTACACATGACTGACAGATCCTATCTTGATACGCACTGGATATCATGAGCATCAGTCCACACCCAACGAACAAGCGGAGGTCTGATCATGAATAGATCGGTGACGTGACTTCCATCAAAATGTGGAGGATAACTCATATATCCCACTGTGGTATCTCAAGTCAAATGACCATTATGCTCGCTCAACTCGTGAAAATTCCTATTGACGTTGGTGTACTATCTATTAAGAAATCTTCAGTGAGTCGTTCAGTGTCTTATCAAATAAACACCTACATGTTTATACGAGTCTCTCGAAACTCATGGTTCATTGGGATAAACCATCAGACCAAGTCACGGTATACAACATGTACTGGTCTCAGCGGATTTTACTAACCGACCCGTGTAAGTAAATCTTGACCAGGAACTTTATTTAAGGATATACATCTTATAGTGCACTTTCCAATGTCAATTACAAAATTCGTTGTAACTGCGCACTACATTGTAAATCCTAGGGTCTTTATCTAATATACACATATCACTAAACTAGATTTAGTTTCGATCTAATCATAATCAGATATCTAATCGTAATTTGATAGAATAAATGTATAAAAGACAAGAGTGCTACCATTAAATTAGTAATATTATGGAAAATAGAATTGCTCATATTTATGAATCGGACATAAATACGATCCGGATTGACACTCTGAGCACCAACCCTAACAGCCATAGATACATGGTATTACACAGAGGATTCCGAGTTAGCAGAAGCTCAAGCTATCAAGATGGGGATCCATGTGGCCTCGCAACAAGGATTTAAGTCGCTGATCATTGAATCTGATGCTAAAAATGTAACGGATTTGGTTAAATGTACTATTACCAGCTTCAAAGAAATCCCATGGATCATCATGGAGATTCAAGACACGATAAAATATTCAGATCAGTTTAGGATTTGTTTCAAACCTCGTACTTATAATGTCGAGGCTCATGTGTTGGCAAAAATTGCATGTAACTATCATGTTTCAGGTTTTTGGAGGGATAATTTTCCCTCTCTTATTGCTTGTAAGTTGGGCTTTTCTTCTTAATATACAATTCTCTTTTAAAAAAAAAAATAGATTATACTTCTCACTCTTCAACATAATGAGTGATTTCTCTCTCTTCAAATATTATTATATAATATTTTATCTTTCTCCACTTTATTGTGATGGTGGTGGTTGAAGTTACTAATAACTATTTATATATTAAAATAATATATTAAAGTGAATTTCATTCAATTTAATTAAAATAATATAAATTTATTTATATTACTATTATATAATTTTTATCTCACATCATCATCACTAGTTATAATTATTTTTATATTAAAATCATATAACAAACCCCTTCAATTTGATTAAAATAATTTTTTTTAGAAGATGGCTTTTTTTTTTTTCATTTTTTAATTTGTCAAATAAATAAATAAGTATTTGAAGAGTGAAATTAGATGAGTTTTTTAGAATTGTTCTAACATATGATCTAATATTATGCTTAATAGAATATATATGGGAAAATGATTGTTTGTCCGAATGGGATACTCGATAGGGTTCCTGAGCATACAATAATTAATTAAATGGGTTTTGATTGTCACATATTTGGGAACCCTTTGGGCATTGCATTGTAGTAATGTCACACACACATGTTAAAATTTTGATCATGTATTGGAATTCATTCTAATAATTCGGCTGCATTACGACAAATTTATTATTATTATTATTAATTTTATTAAAGTAGCAAAATATTTGTCTTCATAATCAATCATCCACATAAAGAAAATTAGTTAATATGATTCATGGCCAACCTAAAAAGTTGATCAAGATCCATATACGACTCTCAATGCAAGACAAAAGTAGTGAACTAATTCACTATAGAAAATTTGTAAAATGAGATTTATTCCAGGTTCATGTGGGTTTTATGTGGATTGTAAAATAGATAAAAATATTTTTTTTAATCTTTTAACTTCATGTGAATTTTATGCATATTGTAAGATGTGAATATATATGTATATATATATATATATATGGAAAAAATCATGTCCGAACTTTTTCTATCTCAGTTAAAAGATAAAAAAACACACATTCAATATATTGAAAATTTTAATTTTTTTGTCTTT
This sequence comes from Zanthoxylum bungeanum, assembly GCA_019454045.1. NCBI lineage: Eukaryota > Viridiplantae > Streptophyta > Magnoliopsida > Sapindales > Rutaceae > Zanthoxylum > Zanthoxylum bungeanum. The sequence goes on along the minus strand of SKCR01000546.1, from coordinate 12,873 downwards.
TAACTTGGTACTGACCGTACTCGGTCAAGACATCCCGACCCGAATTTCTCTCTCTATAAAATCAAGTCTGGAACACACTAAAAAAAAAATACATATTTCGATGCATTGAAAATTATGTTTTTTTAATATTTTAATATCTCGAAATACGTGTTTTTTTTTTTTTTAGTTTGGGATATATATATATATATTATTCACTTTAACAATTCAAATGGCTGACATTTTGACACCCAATTTCTTAATTAAAGTTATTCAAAGTCTCATTTTCATTGAGTTGATTCATGATCATGAGGTCTTTTTCCACAAAATGGATGATCAAACATGCTCTGATGAGGCAATCCCCACCGTTGATTCATGCCCTAAACTTACCCAACTAATTATGTTTGATCATGATGTTGTATCCTTTCAATCAAGTCAAAAAAAAGGGAGTTAGGGATTGTAGGTTATTGTAATTATCTGAAAATGACATCAACATAATCCACTAAAGATTAGTAAAAGAAAATTAAATTAATTAGTTCTGTGGTAAACCAATGTTAATTTTGCATTAAAAGGTGCTTTATGGAGAAGCTTAAGGTGGACAAGAAGAAAAATTATTTTATATTTCAAGTTGTGTGTTGTATTTATTGGGTGTTTTTTTAATGGGTTATCTTCTTATAAGCACTGGATGGTTATTCTTTTTCTTTTTTTTTTTTTTTTGTTAAATGAAAAGATATGATTAAGTATATGAATCTTACTTGAAGATAAAATGTGTAATAATGAAAAATATTCGAAGTAGATAAAATAGCAATTTTTTTTTTTTTTATATTTGTTCCACCTCGATGGACAATTTTTTTGGGATCTTTTTGTTACAAATTTTTTTTTTTAATAATAATGTATGAATCATTTTGGGACATAAAATTATGTTTCTTAACATTCTATTCAATAACACACACACTTTAGGAAAAAAAATAATAAAATATTTGATGTTTTAAAATTAAGCAAAATTCCTCTATATGGGTTTTATTATAAATATTTCAAAAATGATACACTCACACACATTTTTACTTAAAATTTTACAAACTCTCCCACTATAGCTACAGTGATATACAGTAAATCACTGTAGCTACATTGAGAGAGTTTGTAAAATTTTAAGTAAAAGTGTGTGTGAATGTATCATTACTCTAAATATTTTGATTCATATAGTTAAATATGAGGTATGGATGGCAACGAGACATCCTGTCTCGAATCAGTCTCATCCCAATTATGATTCGAAATGAAAAAATTGTCATAAATTATTACCGAATGGTTAGGGATCCAAAATTCCAATCAAAAACTGATATTTTGTAGGTTAAAATTCAGAATTTTTAAACATAAAAAAAAAATTCATTTAATTTCACCAAACATCGTGAAGTTTCGCTCATGTTCGCTATTCATTTTGCAATCTTAATGGAGAAAATCGATATTATAGGAATGCTTCTTTTTTACCCCTTATAAGGGAATGATACCCGTAAAATTTATTTTTACAATTTAAATCCCGGATAGACATTTAATATGTTATTTTTTATCAAAGGTTTTAAAACAGTTATATAAAAAAAGAGAATTTATTTTTTTATATATACAAAGATTGACTTATTTATAAAAGTATCCAAAAACTATAAAATTCATTAATTAACAATTTTTAAATGTACGTTAGTACTGACTAAAACTTTTTAAAAATACAAAATAGTATACTTGAAAATTTACAACACTCATAAAGTTGGAATACAAACTACAAATGAAAAATGACACAATATAAATAAATTTGTGTGTGTTTATTTTTAAAATATAAATTAGATTCTTCAATCATAAAACCCGTTTTCTTTGGGTCCAATTAAGTTGGCAATCTTCAACTTTGTGCCAATTTGATATAACTTCTCTATACCAAATGAAGCTTAGACGTGTATCCATTTTAATCGTTGGATCTAATGATGCAATATGTTCCAAGGCCATCAAATTTTACTTATCTTTTAAGATCCCTACAAACAAATTTGATGCCTTGTAAGTTACTTAATACTCAATACAAATTTATATTTGGTATAATTTTTAGTAAATGTAAAATATTTGGTGATGTTTTGTTGTATTTTAAGTAGAGTTTTTGAAAATTAAAAAAATTATTTTATATCTGCTAACAAAAACCCAAGATTTGAGCTTCTAGGAGGAGAGGCAAAATAGTTTTTTTTTTTTTTTTTAAATGATTAAATTATCTATAATACATTTATTTAATTTAATAATATTATTTCATTTTTTTCATAACACAACTTAAAAAACTTATCCAATAAAGTAATTTTACATTTTTTTTAATAAATGTTCACATTCACAATTAAATATTTTATTTTATTTTTATCAAAAATTCTACTTTTAAAAACTATACTAATAAAAGCTCTATTTGAAAAAACTTTATTTGATAAGCTATATCAAACAGACCCTAAATATCAAATTAAAAAAAAAAAAAATTATACAATCAGTTGGTAAAATCTATTTAGTTGAAATAAGACCCTGCGCACATAAGTAAAGAGGAAATTAAGTTAATATTAAATTAAAAATTAAAAATAAAATTAACTATTTACCAGTCAAGATTCCTAACAAAATATCCCAAAAAAAAAAAAAAAAAAAAAAAAAAAAAAAAAAAAAAACCAATGCCAAAATCAAGGGCAACTCTAAGAAATAAAAAAAGAAGACATGTATAAAACAAATAATCTCCCCTAACATTCATTATTCAATAGTCTAACCCACACAAAAAGTTGGGCCCCACATCCACCATCTCAATCTAAATAAAAGGCTGCTATCTCTGACCACCACCAATCAGCACTAACCAATTCCATTTCATGTGACATTAAAAACATTACCCCCAAAAAAAAAAAAAAAAAAAAAACCATACATAAGGTCAAAAACCAACCCATTAGCCACTAGCCATTAGCCATTAGCCATTAGGCCAAATTAACCTTTTACTTCTAAAACACCACACTGACTCTTCTATCATTTCATTTCATTTTATTTTAGTTCCTTTTTCTTTTCTTTTCTTTTCTTTTTTGCATAGCCATATAGCATGTAGCAGCAAGCAACCCACCAATACCAATATCTTATAACAAATCATTTAATGCCACCATGAATATGATGCCTTTTCATTTCAGGATCTAACTAAAACTTCAGATTCAGACAGACAAGACTCTTTAACTTGTCTTTAGTTTTGGTCTGGTTTTGGTTTTTGTATTGTTTTTAAAGATCTGATTTTTCTTTTTTAGCAGAAAAAAAAAAAAAAAAACTAATGGGTAGCAGCAGTAAATGGAGAAAAGCAAAGCTGGCTCTTGGCTTGAACATGTGCTTGTATGTCCCTGAAGCTCTAGACCAAGACTCAATACCATCATCATCAGCAGCTTCATCACCCTCAACAACAACTCAGCCAAGACTCTCCGACGCCGTTTCACTTTCTCCGGCCTGTCAGGTTCCCCCTCCAGCCGCCTCTCCCTCTTTGTCCAAATCTGGACATCCCAAATCCTCCAAGGTTCTTCATTCCTCTCCAAACCCACTTTTATTTTTGCCAATTTTATCTGTTTCTTGATTCAAATTCAATTTTTTCCTGTATCTTTTATTTTTTTAGTTTTTAATTATTTTGTTTCCTAACTCCTAAGCTATCTCGAAGATTGAAATTTGGTAGTAATTCTTTTATTGTGGGTATTATTTATTTACAGTTTTTATTTTTTTTTCCATCTTGTAATTTTTTTTTATATATTTATTTTTACTAGTGTAATTAGCTTGTTGCAAGGCTGCTGTCATGTGGGGTAAGGTATTGGTGAGTGATAATGTGATAGATTCTGAATTTTCAGAAGATGGGAATTTGTTGTCTCGTTAATTTTCAACTCTCTTGTTGTGGGGGGGTTGAAGGTGATAAAATGGGACTAGTCACTACTCAATAGACCCTTAATTAGGGACCATTGTTCATTTGGCTTTATTAGAAAAGGAATACATTATCACTGTTACCTCTCTTAACTTTTCTCCTCCTCTTAATGAAGAGAAAAAGAAAGTGCTTTTTTTGGTCAGCATTACTTCACTATTCCAAATACACACTAACATATTTCTCTCTGCTTTTGATGTTCTTTGGGGGAAATAAATTTTTTGAAGCAAACCCATCATTTTTTTCTTCTTTTAATGAGCTCTTGGTATTTATTTAGATATATATATTTTTTGATTTTTGGGATATTGTGTTGAAAGATTCATCATTAGTATTATTTGATTGTTTCTACTTTTCAAAAAGTCACTAGTTCCACTGCCTTGGTGGTTGTTTATTTCCCCATTTTCTTTCTTTTGCAATGGTTTGACCACCTAAGATTTGGCTTTTTTTTTTTGGTTTGGCTTGGTGATTTACTGAGAAGATTTAGGATTATTAGTGAAATTTTATTTGTATTTGAAAATTCTTGAGATGGGCATTTATGGTACTGATTGGTTGTCTTCTAGTTCTTCTTTTCATGCACCATCAGCCTCATAATAGAGCTGTGTGTGTGTATATAGACAAAGGGGGTCAGTGAGACACCAGTGTCATTTGAATTTTTCAATACCTTGTTACAAGTTACAGCTGTAAGTGGGGATACTTAAAAGCCCAAATAGCACTTGGGATTGGATATATTGGAATGCCAGTTTCAATGCCACAACTAGATTTTAAAATGCACAAGTGATTCTTGTTTCTTACAAAAAAAAAAAAAAAAAAAAAAAAAAAGCATTCCTAGTATAGTATGCAGACATAGAGACAAACTGGCACAAATATTTTACTTGGCAATGGAAATTTACTAATTAAGAATTAGCTAAATGATATCCCAAGAACTTCTGGAGGAGATCATTTCAAATTTTACTGGGATAGAGTAGGCTATTATTCAATGTAACTTTGTAAGGCTTTCATGCGAAGTTCTGAAACTCTGAGATTGGCAGTGTCACACTGAATTTTACTTGATGTGTTATATCAATTGGATTCCTAGTTGTTTTTGAATTGTGGACGTATATCAATTAGTGACCAAGGTAAAAGAAAGATATTCCTGGAGTTTCTGGAAAAATTGGTGGTCATCATCATGGCACCCGAAGTACCTAAAAAACTTTCAAATGTTTACATTTTAAAATGTACGTACCTCTAGAGACATGACACTTTTAAATGAATAGAGTATTTTTAGGAAGAAGTTTATCATAATTAGAATGTTATTACTAGGGTGCCTTGTAATATTTTCTTCTGCCATTTTGTAATCCAGTTGGTAGTTATTTTAGCTGTGATTAGTTTTCATTATTCTCTCTCTCTCAGTTAGCTTCCATATGAATTTGCATCAGTAACTTTTTTTTTTTTTTTTTTGGTATTAACTGTATTTTTGGGCTGTCACTAGTCACAGTCTTGTATCTAATGTCTGAGGGGATCTAGTGGACTAATAGCTTATCCTTCTAAACTGCAGAGGACCTGTGCAATATGCCTAACCACCATAAAACCGGGCCACGGCCATGCCATTTTCACTGCAGAATGTTCCCACTCTTTCCATTTCCACTGCATTACTTCTAACGTAAAACATGGGAACCAAATTTGCCCAATTTGCAGGGCAAAATGGAAAGAAGTCCCATTTCAAAGCCCTGCATCTGATCTTCCACTTGGAAGATCAAGAATCAATGGTGTAGGATTGTCCCGGGATGATGCCTGGATGAGTATTTTACGACAACTTCCTTCTCCTCAGCTAGATGTGAGTCGGCAGGTTACTTCTGTTTTTCATGCCCCTGAACCTGGTATCTTCAATGATGATGAAGTTTTGGATCGCCAAGATGAGGTTCCTGAGAATGGCAACATATCTACAACAGATACTGCTGAAAACAATTGTACTGGAACAATAGAGGTCCAAACATATCCTGAAGTTTCCGCTGTCCCAAGTGCAGTATCTCATAATAATTTTGCTCTACTGATCCATCTCAAAGCTCCTGGAGGTAGACATAATAGCTGGCAAAATCAGATGCCAGTATCTGAAAATTCTCGAGCTCCAGTTGACCTTGTAGCAGTGCTTGATGTTAGTGGCAGCATGGCAGGCACCAAACTTGCATTGCTAAAACGAGCAGTGGGGTTTGTGATTCAGAATCTTGGATCCTCTGACCGGCTTTCTGTCATTGCCTTCTCCTCCACAGCTCGTCGCATTTTCCCTCTTCGTCGAATGACAGAGACTGGACGGCAGGAGGCTTTACAAGCTGTTAATTCCCTGGTTTCAAATGGTGGTACAAACATTGCAGAAGGCCTCAAAAAAGGTGCCAAGGTGTTGTTAGATCGCCAGTGTAAGAACCCAGTTGGCAGTATCATACTGTTATCTGATGGGCAGGATACATATACTGTCACTGGTGCTGGTGGGGCCAATTCTCGAACAGATTACAAGTCTCTTCTCCCTGTTTCTATCCATCGCAATGGTGGTACAGGCTACCAAATTCCTGTACATGCATTTGGATTTGGTGCAGACCACGATGCTACCTCAATGCATTCGATCTCTGAGATATCAGGGGGCACGTTTTCTTTCATAGAAGCTGAAGGTGTGATTCAGGATGCTTTCGCGCAATGCATCGGAGGGCTATTGAGTGTGGTAGCACAGGAGGTAAAGGTCAAAATAGAATGTGTTCATCCGAGTTTGCAAATAACTTCAATAAAGGCAGGGAGTTACCAGACCAACTTGATGGCTGATGGAAGAACAGGCTCTATTGATGTTGGGGACCTGTATGCTGAAGAAGAAAGGGATTTTCTGGTAACAGTAGATATACCAGCTAATGTTTCTCGTGAAGAAATGTCATTGCTTAAGGTTAAATGTTCTTTTAGGAATCCCATTTCAAAAGAAATGGTGATTTCAGATGAACCTAGTGAAGTAAAGATCCAGAGGCCTGCAATGACTGGGCAACTGGTTGTGTCTATCGAAGTAGACAGGCAAAGAAATAGGCTTCGCGCAGCAGAGGCAATGGCTGAGGCCAGGGCCGCAGCTGAACGTGGTGATCTATCAAATGCAGTCTCTGTCCTGGAGAGCTGCCGTAGGGCTTTGTCCGAGACAGTCTCTGCTCGGGCATGTGACAAGTTATGTGTTGCATTATGTGCTGAGTTAAAGGAGATGCAAGAAAGGATGGCTAGCCGCCGCGTATATGAGTCATCTGGAAGAGCTTATGTTTTATCTGGTCTGAGCTCACACTCGTGGCAGAGAGCAACCGCAAGGGGTGATTCCACTGATAGTACAAGCCTTGTGCAAGCTTACCAAACACCATCAATGGTTGACATGGTGACAAGGTCTCAAACCATGATCATGGGGAATCCTCCTTCTCAACGCAAACTACGTCAAGCCCTATCATTCCCCGCGCGGCCACAGCCAAGGTAATCATTTAGGAAGTAGTCTTTGAAAATTCTCCTCACCCTACGTACGTACATTCACATAATCTATATCCATAGACCTTCTAGTTCTTGCAAGTTTTTTTATTTTGTTTCATGTTGTGATTTTGGGAAGCGGGGTATAAACTGAAGAGACATTAAAAGAACAAGGTTCAACATTTTCACATGGTAATGGTGGCTGGTGGGTATATTCACTTGTCTTGCTATGTAAATGATGAATAAGATTTGGGGGGAAGCCAAGTTGCAAAAGAAAAAAAAAAATGTGTGAAAAAGGACAAAGTTTGGAGAAGGGGGGATATGTAGTTTGCTTATGGGATAATGTATATATCCTGAAATGGGGGTGTTTTTTTATTTTATTTTTATTTTTATTTTTATTTGTTGGTATTTGAGAAGAGGGGGTATAGAAAATGTAATTGTGGGGATACTTGGAGGTGAATTTCTTCAATTATATATATATGGTACATCTCTGCTTTTGATTCTTTTCACAAGTAATTCCTTTTGTTTAGGAAGATGTATTCAATTAAGATTTTAATTTATGATATTTTTTGTTTTGTTTTGTTTTGTTTTGTTTTTTGTTTTTTGTTTTTTGTTTTTTTTTATAATTCACGATTCTTCAAAATTTATGGATTATTTATCCGTAATTCATTAGATTTTAATAAATCAATAGATTATTTTAATTAAAAAACTAATATTCGAATAAAAATTATTTCAATTCTAATACATTATGATAGTTGAAAACACAATGCTTAACCAAAATTATAAAAAATCTCATATGGAAGGAAATCTTAAAAGCAAGTGGTGTGCACATTTTGAATTTGAATGCATGTAATAGTTTTGTTGAATCACAAGCAGGCGGCCAATATTAGATTTTAAACAAAAATAAAAATAAAAAATCGATAAAAACATACTTTGGTTTGTAAGAGAATAGAAAATTCTAGAGATATATAGTCACAGTGACGGTGCCACTTCGGCCCCGGGGCCCAAAAAACTTTTCTAAGAATTTTTATTTTAAATGAATATTATAATCATCACAAGTCAAATCGCACTCATGGCCACAGGTCGATTTCGGCCTGAATCGAGCCGAACCGGAACCGGAACCGGAACCTGAATTGTCTCTTGACCATTTATTTCCGATTCAAAAAAGTTCCGTCTCGAACAAGCGGTTTCTAATTTTTTTAAAAAATTACAACAATTGAAAATGAATAGATTGTAATAATTTTATAAATATAAATTATATTTTTAATAAATTATAATTTATAAATATACAAATAATTAGAATAATTTATTTTAGTTATACTTTTGTTAATATTAAATTATATTTTTTAATTTAAGTTAATAAAATAAATAATTATTTCAATTAAAGAATGTAAAAAAAATGGTTTGAATTATTCCGAACCGTCTAAAACCATTCTGAATGGTTTAAAAATCGGAACCGAAATCGAAGTTGGAACTGTGACTGAATTGTGTTAGAACCGGAACCGGCGGTTCATGAACCGTCTCTGAACCACTAAATGACGGTTCGGTTCAAGTTCCAAAATTCTTGAACCGGAATCGAAACCAGCGGTTCTTGAACCGTGGCCATGAGTACCCTAGAGTCACATTTTCCAACAAATCAAAATTCATATTTCTCTTTGTTGGGTGCAAACAAAGTCCCACATTGGCTAGAAGTGGGGAGGATCGTGGGTTTATAAGTATGGACAATATCTCCATTGGTTTGAGGCCTTTTGGGTATAGCCCAAGAGCAAATCCATGAGGGCTTAGGCCCAAAGTGGACAATATCATACCAATGTGGAGATAAGTTGTGTCCTAGGTTTCCTTACAGTGGTATCAGAGCCATGTCCCGGAGTTAGCCATGTGGATGAATCCTCGGAATACCGAAATGTCGACCATGAGACTCGACATTGGAATATTTGACGGAAAATGAGATTTCCCTACTTGGAAGAAGAAAATAAGGGTTCTGCTTTCCCACCATAAGGTGGCTTTGGCACTGGAACCGGATCCAGAAAAGTGGCCAAAGATGGAAAAGGAAGCGAAGGACGAAATCCTGGAAGAGGCTTACAACTTGATTTTCTCCACTTGGGAGACTCGGTCATCAGAAAGGTTGACGGAATGGACACGGCCATTCAACTCTAGGGTAAACTCGAATCTCTTTATTCTGTTATTTCTGCACCAAATTTAGTGTTCTTAAAAAGGAAATTTGTTTAATTACAAGATGGATACTAATAAGTCAATTGATGATAATTTGGATGAATTCACGAAAATGACTCAAATCCTTAAAGGAACTGACCAAGCCCTAGGAGACTCTAGCGAAGTTATGATACTTTTAAATGCATTACCTGAAGAATATAGTGTCGTTAAGAACTCTCTACAGTACACATGAGTTGTACCTAGGCTAGACTTGGTGATATCTGATATAAGGGCTAGAGAGCTAGAACTTAGAACCAGTAGGAGAGGTGGAGCGAACTTATTCGTGAAAGGAAAAAATGAAAGGAAATACAATGGTCCGAAAAATCATCAAACTAATAACCAAGAACCTAAAGGGAAGAAAAAGAACAAACATGATAAGAATAAGAATAGTGACAAGAAGTGCTATCATTGTGGGAAGATGAGACACCTAAAAGGAATTGTTATAAGTTCATTAGGGAACAGGAAAATGAAGGCAGCGCCACTGTGGCTGCCGAAAAGAGTCGATGTGCCTATCTGAGGCATTGACTGTGTGTAGAGATCACATTAGTAGAGAATGGATTCTGGACTCCGGGTGTTCCTTCCACATGAGTCCGTATAGGGACTGGTTTGTCAACTTTAGAAATTCTGACCAAGGGACTGTGTATATGGGTAATGACAATACTTGTAGGATACAGGGAGTTGGGGACATAACACTTAAACTTCATGATGGTAAAGTTAGGATTCTTACTGACGTTAGATATGTACCTGACTTGAAACGGAACCTGATATCACTAGGAACACTAGATGAATTAGGTTTCACATATAAAGCACACAAAGGAAACATGCACATATCTAAGGGTAATAAACTAATCCTAACTGGTTTAAAGAGAAACGGATTGTATGTTCTAAATGGCCAACATGTATTCTCGGAAAAACTCATTTCTGCTTTAACTTCTAATGTTGATATGACTCATATATGACACTTGAGACTTGGCCATATAGGCCAGAAAGGAATGCAGGTACTCAGCAAGCAGGACAATTTGGAAAGGACCAGTTGAAGCCACTTGAGTTTTGTGAGATCTGTGTGTTGGGCAAACAGCACAGACAGAGCTTCCCAACTGGAATTCATTTGTCAAAGGCGAGTCTGGAGTATCTACATTGTGATCTGTGGGGACCAGCAAAGGTCCAGACTCATGGGGGTAAGAAATATTTCCTCTCTATTGTTGATGACTACAGTAGGAAGATATGGACATTCTTACTAAAATCAAAGGATGAAACTTTGACTAATTTTAAAGAATGGAAAGTGTTAGTAGAAAATCAAACTAGTAACAAAGTGAAAGTCTTGAGAACTGATAATGGCTTAGAATTTTGTAATACTGAGTTTGATCAATACTGTACTAGTGAGGGTATCCTGAGACATAGGACTGTTAGAAACACCCCTCAACAGAATGGAGTTGCGGAAAGAATGAATAGAACCCTATTAGAAAAGATCAGATGTTTTTTATTTTTTTCCGAACTTCCGAAGGCCTTTTGGGGTGAAGCCCTCAATACTGCTACTCATTTGATTAACCTTAGCCCTAATAGTTCAGTTCAGTTCAAGACACCAGAAGAAATCTGGTCTGGTAGGGCTTATAAGCTTGCACACCTTAGAGTATTTGGCTGTGAAGCCTATGCTCACCAGTCCATAGGTAAACTTGAACCGAAGTCAATCAAGTGTGTTTTCCTAGGATATCAAGAAGGGACAAAAGGGTATAGGTTATGGGAAAGGGAATCACCTGGAGTCAAAGTCATAGTTAGTCGGGATGTAATATTCAATGAACTTTGTTTTCATTGTAAATCTACTAACAAGAATGCATGTGCCTTAGAAAATGATCTAGCAGATTTTGATCTTGCAGGTGGAGCCAAAGACATCAGGGACCTCTGATCAAGTTTGTGACATGTCAGGCACGGAGACATCTGAGGACACCCAGCCCAGGAGGAATAACCTGAAGGAAAACAGCAATGAAGTGGCAGAGATACAAGAACAAATTGAAGAGGACACAGTAGATCAACTGGATCATACTGAGCAGTATGATGAAACACCTCAAGACACATTGGCCAACTACCAGCTAGCGAGAGACAGAAGTAGGAGGCAGGTAAGGCCTCCTACCAGGTATGATTACTCAACCAATGATTTGTATTTCTGTGCATTAATATCAAGTCATGAAATTAATGGGGTTGAGCCTGCTAGCTTAGGAGAGACATTAAAGTCTACCCATAAACTTGAATGGGAAGCTACTATGGAAGAGGAGATGTCTTCTCTTAGTACTAGACCTGAGGTGATTAAAATGGAAAATGTACCTTATGCAAATGCTATTGGTTCTGTGATGTATGTCATGATTAGTACTAGACCTGACTTGTCTTATGTTGTATCTTTATTGAGTAGGTTTATGTCTAATCCAGGTGGAGCACGCTGGAGTACTTTACAATGGTTGTTAAGATACTTGAATACTACTGTTGATTATGGCTTATGTTTTAACAAATCTAACGCTTTAGACTTGGTAGGGTATGTTGATTCTGATTTTACAGGTGACAGAGACTCAAGAAAGTCAACTACCGAAGCGGAGTATATGGCCATAACTGATGTGTTCAAGGAAGCAATTTGGCTTCAGGATATCTTAACCGAAATACAACAGCTGCAGGGTAAGACAGTTGTGTATTCTGACAGTCAGACTGCAATACATCTGAGCAAGAATCCAGTACATCATGAGAGAACCAAGCATGTGGATGTGAAGTATCATTTTGTTCGGGAAATTATCTCAAGTGGTAAGATTGAGATTAAGAAGGTTCCAACTGAAGATAACCCATCTGACATGGGGACAAAAATTGTGGCTGCTACCAAACTCTCCCACTGCATGAAGCTGTTGCAGGTGGGGGTTGGCTGACCTTGCAGCCGACATGATCGATGATGGAAGTAGGTGAGTTCGATGTGCTATCTTGGCCTTAATGTGTCATTGTATATGATTGAGAGTGATAGATGTTTTTGGCTTCAAGGTGGAGATTGTAAAATGTGAAGCCTTATCATCCGTTGGATAAGGACACGTGGCGCAATCCTTGCCGTTGTCCCAATTACATGTATTTGTTCATCATATATAAAGGCCACTTAGGTTAAGATTTATAGGAGGTTTTCATTATTTGTATTCCCTTGTTTTGGCCAAGTGTTAAGCCTATTTCCTAGTCCATGTTAGTGTAATCTTCAATTGGGTAATTTGAGAGATTGACACTTTTAGAGATTATGGTTCTTTGTGAGATTTGGGGGAATTACAGTTTGTAAACGGATTCAAGAT
>SKCR01000545.1:0-27583 GCA_019454045.1 Zanthoxylum bungeanum | reverse complement strand
GGTTTCACATGCGAAAATGCAATGCCTACAATGATGATGAGACCTTAACAAATGTAATAAATAGGTTGCCAATTTGCACGTGAAAAACCCTCGTAAAATATTAACCTTTTTCCTTCCATTGAGTGATTATTACTCAAGATCTAAGACTGGCATTGGTTTGTTGGCCAAAGTCAAGGCCTTTGTCCGTCGAGGATGTGTTTGAATCATGAGAGCTTTGTTCCATATCGGTGTCTTTTCCAAGTTGTGATTTGTTGGCCAAAGTCAAGATCACTTCTTGTCCATCGACATTGATTACGAAGCTTTCCATGGTCAATGGGTCACGCTTGACTGAGATCACTAAGTTTGTTGTGCCAAAGCCAAGGCTTAGTTGATTCAGAGGAAAAAGGTTAGGCAATATATTGGATATATTGGCATATATAAGATATATGTTTCGGACTTGGAGTCCCCCTACTGGATCTAGGAATTGGATTGGATCCAATCGATCTTAGAGACATACCTAGTTAATTATCATATAATTTGTTGGCCAAAGTCAAGATTGTGTGATATTTAACGGGATCCTAGCCCGCTAGGAAACACGGTTTCCCGAGTACTCGACAGAGGGTTAGAGGCTCGCCGAAAAATAGTGGGAGGCAAGAATTGAATTTGCAATATTCGTTTAATTACTTGCCATACACGCTCAATCAAATATCATTCGTCAAATATATATTATTTATTAGTTGTACTAATATTTAATTGTTGTTTTAATAAACAGTTGGACTGTATTCAAACAATTAAATTATAATTGATTAAATAGTTGGACTATAGTAATCATTATAATAAATAGTATCGATAATCATTGATTAAATAGTTGGAATATTAAAATCAAGATATAATTGAAAGATTGACATTTAAAACATAATCCTAAGGAAAATGTATTTAAATGGTTTAAGTTTTCAAATTGGGAATAAAATTTCAGGGTGGTCCTGAAAACTAATAAGTTACTTTATTTGATAAAATAACATATTAGGTCTAAGCCCGGAGTTAAGCAAATAGTAGAGCATGATATTTGGAATATTCATGTGATGATAACTTTAGTGCTTAATCCATTAAGCTTGCCAAGTAGATTCATTAATTTCGTTGTCATAACTAAGGATTAGATTTTTAAACAATGATAATAAAATTGAAGGATCTTCATAGATTTATACTTAAGTCTTAGAAGTACTAAATTGCAATAATAACTCTTGGAGAGTTAATGACTATTCTCAATGAGAGAAAGCCAAACTTTACAATACGGCAAAAAGCGCAAGGCGCACCTTACTTCGATATTATAGAAACCCGAGGCTAGGCCAAAGGCTTATGGAATGTGGAAAATGGCAAAGGAAAAATCATTATAATCTTCTGGGAAGATAAACGACATATCCTAAAATGTCTGCCTAAATTGTGGCAAACGGGCTCGCGGAAGCATGGCTGCCGTTTGGACAAGGCAGACATGACGGAATTGAAGACGGTGCAAGGCTCCGACTTCACATATGTTTGTCATAAATATATTTTCACTACTAGTATTAAAATTTGATTTTAGATACTTAGTGTGATATATAAATATGTGCTGATGTTCAGAATCTGCTATGAGTAGGATACTGACTTCAGTTGAGATTTATCTGCGAATTGGAAATGGGACGAAAGTCGCTGTTTTAACCGTAGGTACCTAATTTAGGAACTACCCTAAGGGTGTGTACTTAAATTAGGAAACTGTTATAATGTAACTAGTTTGAATAGAAACATTATCTCTATGTCAGTGTTTAATCCGTTGCGGATGAACCTTTATATTCTAGAACACTAAAGTGTTTTATTACATAAATATGATATTGAGATAAACACATTAGATGTGAATAACAGAATTTATATTTTGAATATAAATAAAATCTCAAACATATAACATGACAAACAAATAGCTCAAACTGATTTGATCAGAAGAAACATATTGTGGCATTGTTGTCTGGGACACAATTAAACAAGAATCGTATATCCACACTTTTGATGAGTGGGTACTAGGACAAATTTGATTCTAATCAAATAAAGTCTACGAATATAGCTTATTAGGCAAAGTGCCTATAACACCTTTACTTGGTAAAAGTGCTAGTGCCACCGATCTGTTAGCCCTAGTTCATAGTGAAGCAAGTGGGCCCATATCTAACTAGGCTAGATGTGGATATGAATATTTCGTGACCTTTACGGATGTGGAATCGCGTTATGGTTATGTGTTTCTTTTGAAACACAAATCCGGAACTTTTAAAGTTTCGACACGAAATAGACAAATAGATCGGCTAAAGTATTAAACCGTCACGGTGAGACTGTAATGAAAATACTTAAGCAATAAGTTTCTAATATACTTGAAAGAGTATAGTATTCTTTCAATGAGGACTCCTCACGGAACATGTCATTTTGACGGTGTGTCCGAACAGGATAAACCGAATTTTGTTGGACATGATAAGGTTAATCATGAGTCGCTCTGAGCTACCATTTCCTTCAACAGATAAGCATTTACAGTGCAGAACTTATTTAGAATAAGGTTCCATAAAAATCTGTTTGACAGACATCATATTAGATATGAACAGGAAAGAAACCAGGTTTCTCATTCCTGAATATTTGGGTATGCTAGCCATATGTTTGGATGATACCAAACTAAAATCCAAATTGGATAAGTGCAGAATTGTAGGTTATCCTAGGGAAACCATAAGTATTGTACTTATACAACTCACTTGAGAACAATGTAATTGTTGCTCACCATGCGGTTTTCCTAAGAGGAATACCGATATGCAGTGGTAAGTGGGAAGACAGTAAAACTCGATGAAAATCGGAGTAATACTGTTCAAGGCACCGATTCCTAATGGAACATGAATAGTTCATCAAGGATGATATTATACCAGTAATCTTCGAATACACAAGAACCGCGTAGATCGGAGAGAGTCAGAAAACAACCTGGGGTATGGGTTTCTGATCTCACCTCGAAAAGATGTCAATCTTTTAAGGAATACCAATTGACTACGTATGAGGAAGTGATACAAGGTATCGACTCCCTATTATAGCAAAGTGCTATAGAATCCGAAATGGATTCCATGTATATCAACTATTTTTGGATACTAGTTGATGTACCGCAAGGCATTGTGCCTATTGGTACTATATAAGTCTTCAAGAAAGACATACATGGATGGCAACATACCAACGTATAAAACTAGGCTTTTAGCGGAAAGGTATCGTTATCGACATTGTGTTGATTACGATTCAACCTTTTACCTGTTGCCATGATAAATCCATTTGGATAATGCTTGCTAATGCTGCATGTTTCATTCATGAAATATGTCAGCTGAACGGGAAAATCGCTTTCCTGAAAAGGAAACCTTTTGGAGGATGTTTACAACATCCTGACGGTTTTGTCGTACTAAAACTAGCAAACAAGGTTTGCAGGTTATTCGATCCATGTTTAGATTGAAGCAAGCATTAGGTTCTTAGAATTATCATTTTGATGTAATCATAATAGTTTATGATTAAATTTAAAATGAAAATGATTCTTGTGTATATAAGGAGGTTAGTGGGAGCGCACTGACAATAATGTCCCATAAAATAATGATAATATACATCATTTCTTGTAAATGATATTCCTATAATATTATCGGTGAAAGCTTGGCTTTAATGAAAAACTCTCCGAGAACTCGTACATTGAAAAATGTACGTGACCTGGTGTCTCATATCATTTTGAATTCAAATGTGGGGCCCACTTCACATGTGGTAGTTGGGAGGGTAGTTGGCATTTATGCCAAGCCACCCACCATCCAACTACCTTGGCATGGTTTTGGTGAAACCATTTACCCAACTACCTGGTTTAGGTAAAAGGGTAAATTGGTTTTACCTAAAAAAACTCTTCTCTCTCTCTCATTGTGGTATGCATCACAAAAACACACATGGAACAAAAATGAAAACCCTAATACTCTCCTCCATGGGCGTGAACTTGAGCCTTTCTTCTATTTGATTTTGTTGCAATTTCAAAGGAGCTAGCACTTCACAAATCAACAAAGGTGATAGGGAAACCAACTCAAAGCTTGGAATCAACAAAGGAAGGATCTTGGAGATCTTCAACTCAAAGCTTGGAATCAACAAAGGAAACATCTTGGAGATCTTCTTCTCAAAATTTTAAAAGCTCAAATACATTCAATGTAAGTAATTCCGCAACTTATTTTGAATTCATGAACATGTTTTCATGCTTATTAGATCCTTGGCATGTTCTAAGAACACTAACAATGGTATCAAGAGCCAATTTTAAGCATGAAAACTTTAGGGTTCATGAGACTAAAATTTGGGGCTTTTGTGTTTTGAGCATGATTTCTTCAAATTGATGGTTTGAGCATGCTTAGATTATGTTAACTTAGAGTTGTGCATGATTAGATTTGAGAAAAATTGATTGGATCAAAATCTACAAAAATTTTAGCATGGTCGAATTCCCTACTGTCTTGGACTGCAGTTTTTTGATTTTTGTAACATGAAATAATGTGTTTAAATGCATGTTTAAATGTTGATTGTTGGTTTGATTAGATTGGAATCAAAGTCAATAAAGTTTATGTTAAAATCAAAGAGCATGTTGAGCATGAAATGATGAATTTAGGATTCAATTTGTGTTGAGCATGAAATGATGTGTTTTGGCTTCAATTTGTATTGAGCACGAATTGATGGATTAAGCATGATTAATTAAGTTAATTAGTATTTTGGAAATGTTGAGTTTAATTAATTAATCATGGCTAATACACTTTAATTAAAATAATTGTGATATTTGGAATATTATAATTATGTTAATAAGCCTTTAATTATGAATTGGGCTAAAAGTGTGTATTTGGGCTTAATGGGCTTGGTTTGACTAAGTTTGGTTTTGGACTTTTGGATTGGATCCAATTGGGCCCAAAACCAATTCCATAAAGTCCAAATATATCACTTGACCCTTTAAAGAATTTAATTGGGCCTAATGGGCCTAAATTAATTTGTAGGCAATATAGTGATTCCTATTAGGCCATGGCATTTTGGGTTTGACCCATTATGGCCAAAGCTCATGCCTTAAGAATTAATTAAAAGCCCATTGGACTTTAATTAAAATGACATTGGATGTTATTGGGCCTTTGAGACCCATTAAGATTGGATTTGGAATCCAAGTCTTTAAGGCTTATAAGTAAGTGTATATATTTAATTTGGAATTAAATTGGAATTAGTATTGAATACAAATAAATTGGATTTAAAGTTGTAGTTCAATATAATCCAAGAATACTTACTTTGAGTATTTATTCTTAAACGAGTTTGACTCACGCAAATCAAATCGTTGTTTGAACATTGGATGGTCATTAATTCAAAGATTAATTAATTGGATTAGATTGATTGAATAACATGATTTGTATGAATACATGAATGTGTTGTATGAATAATGCATATCAGATGGATATTAGAAGGGCGAGGGCAATTTTGGAAATTGTAATAAATTTAGAATTTATTTAAATTGGACCTGCGTGTCCAGCCTTTTATCTCCTTCTCATTGTATTTCTCTTCTCACCTATTACCCTCAATGTAAATGAGGTTTCTTTATTGTATTTTGTAATTGGGTAGAAGTTAGAATAGTTGTAGTCGGGGAGAGGAAAATGAGTGATTTGTTCTAGGAATAATTTGTGACATATCCATCCGCATATCATTATTAATTTATTTATCGCGCCTTATTATGCTTTTAGAATGCATGCTTAAGGGTGTATGATGAGACCTAATCAAAGATAATAAATTGGTTGCCAATTTGCACGCGAAAAACCCTCAAAACATATTAAGCGTTTTTCCTTCCGTTGAGTGATTCTTACTCAAGATCCAAAGTTGGCATTGGTTTGTTGGCCAAAGTCAAGACCTTTTTCAATTGCGGATGTGTTTGAATCATGAGAGTTTTGTTCTATATCGGTGTCTTGTCCAAGTCGTGATTTGTTGGCCAAAGTCAAGATCACTTCTTGTCCATCGACATTGATTACGAAGCTTTCCATGTCAATGGGTTCCGCTTAACTGGGATCATTAAGTTTGTTGTGCCAAAGCCAAGGCTTAGTTGATTCAGAGGAAAAGGTTAGGTAATATATTCGATATATTGGAATATATAAGATATATGTTTCGGACTTGGATGTCCACCTACTAGATCTAGGAATTGGATGGGATCCAATTGATCTTAGAGATCTACCTAGTTAAGTATCATACAATTTGTTGGCCAAAGTCAAGATTGTGTGTTATTTAACGGGATCCTAGCCCACTAGGAAACTAGGTTTCCCGAGTACTCCACAGAGGGTTAGAGGCTCGCTGAAAAATAGTGGGAGGCAAGTATTAGATTTGCAATATTCGTTTAGTTACTTGCCATACGCGCTCAATCAAATATCATTCGTCAAATAAATTATATATTAGTTGGACTAATATTTATTGTTGTTTTAATTAAACAGTTGGACTGTATTCAAACTACTTCATTTATAGTTGATTATATAATTGGATTATAGTAATCAATATATTTGAATTTTACACTTCATTTATAGTTGATTATATAATTGGATTATAGTAATCAATATATATTTGAATTTTACCCTTCATTTATAGTTGATTATATAATTGGATTATAGTAATCAATATATTTGAATTTTAGCGATCATTTATAATGATTATATAATTGGATTATAGTAATCAATATATATTTGATTTTAACCAATAAAATTGTAATAAGTTATATAGTTAGACTATAGTAATCATTACATTAGATTGTACCTGAAATCGTTGATTAAATAGTTGGACTATTAGAATCAATATTAGATTGAAAGATTAGTGTTTAAAACATTATCCTAGGGAAAATATTTTTAGACGACTTTAATTTTCAAATTGGGAATAAATTTCAGGATAGTCCTGAAACTAAGAAGTTACTTTATTTGATAAAATAACATCTTAGGCCTAAGCCCTGAGTTAAACAAATAGTAGAGCATGATCTTTGGAAGATTCATGTGATGATAACTTTAATGTTTAATCCATTATGCTTGCCATAAAGACTCCTTAATTTCCTAATCAGAACTAAGGATTAGATCCTTAAAGTATGATGAAGAAATTGAAAGATCTTCATAGATTTATTCTTAGATCTTAGAAGTATTAAATTGCAATTAATAACTCTTGGAGAGTTAATGGCCATTCTCAAGGAGACAAAGCCAAAGTTTGCAATAAGGCAAGTAGCGCAAGGCGCATCTTACTTCAATATTCTAGAAGGCCAAGGCTTGGCCAAAGGCTTATAGAATGTAGAAAATGGCAAAGGCAAAATCATTATAGTCTTCTAGGAAGACAAAGGACATATCCTAAGATGTCTACCTAAACTGTGGCAAATGGAGTCATTGAAGCATGACTGCCGTATGGACAAGGCAGACATGAAGGAATAAAAGAAAGGGCAAGGCTCTGACTTTAAGTATGTTTATCATAAGAATGTTCAGTATTAATATTAAAATTGGATTTTAGATATTTAATAGTGTGATACATAAATATATGTACTGATGTCCAGAATCTGCTATGAGCAGGATACTGACTTCAAATGAGATTAATCTGCGAATATGAGATGGGACGACAGTCACTGTTTTAACCGTAGATATCTAAGTTTAGGAACTACCCTTCGGGTATGTACTTAAATTAGGAAACTGTTAAAATGTAACTAGTTTGACTAGAAACAATATCTCTATATCGTGTATAACTCGTTGCGAGTATACCTTTATATTCTAAAACACTAAAGTGTTTTATTTTATAAAGATGATATTGAGATAAACACATTAGATGTGAATAACAGTATTTATATTTTGAATATAAATAAATCTCAAACATATAACAAGAAAAACAAGTAGCTCAAACTGATTTGATCAGATGAGACTTATTTGTGGCAGTACTGTCTGGGACACATTAAACAAGACTCGTATATCCACACTTTTGAAGAGTGGATACTAGGACAGATTTGATTCCATTCAAATAAAGTCTACGAATCTAGTTTATTAGGTAAAGTACCTAAAATACCTTTTACTTGGTAGAAGTGCAAGAGCCACCGATCTGTTAGCCCTATTCATAGTGAAGCAAGTGGGCCCATGTCTAGCTAGGCTAGAGGTAGATATGAATGTTTCGTGACCTTACGGATATGGCATCGCGTTATGGTTATATGTTTCTTTTGAAACACAAATCGGAAACTTTTAGAGTTTCGACACGAAATAGACGAACAGATCGGCTAGAATATTAAAACATCACGGTTTGACCATGATGAAAATACTTAAGCAGTAAGTTTCTCATATATTTGAAAGAGTATAGTATTCTTTCAACGAGGACTCCTCCTGGAACACGTCAGTTTGACGGAGTGTCCGAACGGAGAAACCGAATTTTGTTGGGCATGATAAGGTTAATCATGAGTCGCTCTGATCTACCATTTTCCTTCAAAAGGGATAAGCATTAACAGTGAAATACTTATTTTGAATAAGGTTCCATAAAAATCTGTTTGACAAATTTCATATTAGATATGAACAAGAAAGAAACTGGGCTTTCTCACTCCTGATGATTTGGGAATGCTAGGCATACGTTTGGATGATACCAAACTAGAACCCAAATTGGATAAGTGCCTAATGTAATTTGTTATCCTAGGGAAACCGAAGTATAATACTTATACAACTCACTAAGAGAACAATGTGATTGTTGCTCACCATGCGGTTTTTCTTAAGGGGAATACCGATATGCAGTGGTAAGTGGGAGGATAGTAAAACTCGATAAAAATTGGAATTATACTGTTCAAGGCACCAAGTCCTTAGTGGAACACAAACAGTTCATCAAGGATGAAGCTATACCAATAATCTTCTAATACACAAGAACCGTGTAAGTCGGAGAGATTCAGAAAACAACGTGGGATATTGGTTTCTGATCTCACCTCATAAAGATGTCAATCTTATTGAGGAATATGAACTGACTACGTGTGAGGAAGTGATACAAGGTATCGACTCCATATTATGGCAAAGTGCCATGAAGTCCGAAATGGATTCCATGTATACTAACTATGTTTAGAGACTAGTTGATGTACCATAAGGCATTGTGCCTATTGGTACTATATGAGTCTTCAAGGAAGACATACATGGATGGAAACATACCAACGTACTAAGCTAGGCTTGTAGCGAAAATGTATCGTTATCAACATTGTGTCGATTACAATGAAACCTTTTACCTGTTGCCATGGATAAATCCATTTGGATAATGCTTGTTGATGCTCCATGTTTCATTCATGAAATATGGCAGCTGAACGTCAAAATCGTTTTCCTTAAACGGAAACCTCTTTGGAGGATGTTTATAACATCCTGACAGTTTTGTAGTACCAAAACTAGCAAACAAGGTTTGCAGGTTATTCGATCCATGTATGGATTGAAGTAAACATTGGGTTCTTGGAACTATCGTTTTGATGTAATCATAATGGTGTATGATTTGATTCAAAACGAATATGATTCTTGTGTATATAAGGAGGTTAAAGGGAGCGCACTGACAATGATGTCCTAAATAATGATGATATGTCATTTCTTGGAAATGATAATCCCATATTACAATCGGTGAAAGCTTGGCTTTCATTAAAAATTCTCCGTAGAATCCTTGGGAGTAACAACCTTTATTCTAGGAATAAAGATCTACTGAGTTAGATCTAAAGGTTGTTGACACTCTGCGAGAACTCGTACATTGAAAAATGTACGCGACCTGGTGTCTCATACGCTTTGAGCATATGGAGTCATAAACAGGTCAATCCAAGTGATAGTCAATGGATTGATATTAAGAACATCTGTTAGTATCTTAGAGAACTAAGGATGATATCTTAAACTATGGAGAATGAGAACTTGAAGTGACTGGGATCACTGCTGCAAGTTTCCTAATCGATAAAAACAATGGTACTATACAGTTTGAATAACGGAACAGTGAGCTGGAAATATTCCAAGCAAGATACTATTACCGAATAAACAAAAAATGCGGGTTATTACTGCAGCTGAGGCAGCAATAGAAGCTATCTGGGTCATTAACAAATCTAATTACATTAGATATAGTTTTGTTAGCAGCTGAGCTAGGCTACATCACAGACTAAATAATTAATGGTCTCATCAACGATCCAGATATATACTTCGACTATTCATCTGATTCGTTCGGATCATACATCGTGGCGATGTGATGATCGAATAAATTGCATCAGACGATAATCATACAAATCTGCTGACGAAAGTCTTTCCTCAGCAGTTTGAGCGAACCATACATAGTTTGTAACATCCCAGATTTTCGGGATTGTTCTAGGAGATTCCCAGACTGTCGATATAGTCTTGGAATAGAATGATAATGAATAATAAGTGTTTAAGTGATGGAATATGGATCAGAATATTATGAAATGAATATTCATCGCGTTGGAAAACGCGTGGGACCAAGAATCAGTTACGTGATTTTTTATTATATGCGTATAGTTTACAGTTTTGGGCATGAATTTAGAAAACGAACTCCGATTGAGTTGGTTCCTGAACCATCGGACTCATTTTTCCGAGACGAACAACTTTCGTTTTGAACACATTTCGAGAATCGTACCAGAAGGGCTTCAAATGTGATGATTTCCGAAAATACCCTTTCTAGTGGGGGCATTTTAGTCATTTCCGGATTTAAGTTATTATTATTCTTTTCATCAGCAGCCTTACAAAAAAAAAAGATAAGAAAGAGAAGAAAAGAAGAGAGAGCAGGCGTGCGAGAGAAAAAGAAAGAAAAAGAGAGGAAGAGAAGTTTCAGTCTTGATCCGTCCTCAATATCCGACCGAGTCCTTAAGGAAAATTGTAGATCTCGTTGAGATGATCATTTTGGTGGTGGTTTCATCTCGGGAAACTTCCAATTTTCGGAGAAATCTCGGTAAGAAACTTTTTATGGTTTTCCTCGATTTCCCGTTGATCCGGAACTCCGATCGACAAACCGTCAGCGCCATTAGATCCGGGAGAGAGAGGGGAACGCTCGGCCATCGGAAAATTTCCGATCGGACCGGCGCGTGAAGCTCACGCGCGCCCTTTTGTGGCGGCGCGTGAGGCCCACGCGAGGCCTGGCCAATCGGCGCGTGTCCATCACGCGCCAGACAGTATCTTCGTGCCGATTTCCCGAGTCTCCTCCGCGAATTTCAGACCATTCCGAGTAGTAACGGACCTCCGAATCTTAATTTTCGTTAAGTTTGCGAGAATGACCGAACCACGTTTCTTGCATATTCTTTCATCTATTCTAGTTAGGATTATGTTCCTTATAGTAAATTCTTTTGTCTGTTAGGTGATCGTGATACTGTAATCAGGGACGGTCCTGGTGCATAGTTTCTTTCTCAGTAGTCAGCTCACCAGGTGCGTGGATAAACCTGTAACATTGATGTTTTCAAAAGTATATAGTATGTATGTTTTCTTAAATGAATTTTAAGGTATTGCATTAAATGAGTTTGTTTTCAGAAAGTTTATATATTTTGCTATAAGGTATGGATCGAATATTGATTATGTTGAAATCATGTGTTTGTGATATATGAGAAACTTGCATGATTTGAGATATTTGAGCATGGATTTTGGAAATGATTTTTTATGTTAGGATGCACCCCGTGTACTTATATGTGCCAGATTATTGCCATGAGATAAGGTCTCATGTTGCTAGTTATTGCCGTGAGATAAGGTCTCACGTTGCCAGTTTGCTCCGGATGCCAGTTTTGCCGTGGGGAAGCCCCATGTTGCCAGCTTTGCCGTATTTGTCATGAGGTTGTGCATATAGATGAATAAACAGATTTATCATTACAGATTATTTTTGAGCAGTATGAGCTTTATGAGAAATGAGATTTATGATTTGAGTTTTATGAGAAATGAGATTTACGATTTCAAGTAAATGTTTGAGATATCGATTTACAGCTTATGTATTTTTTTATATTATGAAAGACTTGTTCGATCCACTTTGTTACTTGATTATCCACGGCACTAAGCTGTGATCCATTGCACTAAGCGTGAGCTTACCCCCCATTCCTTAACATTTCAGGTTTAGCAGATTAGTAGATCGTTCTTTCATCTGCTGTTTCATCATCATTCCTGCCAGTAGAGAAAAGGTTGTGCCAACAGTAGAGTGTCTTTATTATGTTTTGAGACTGTATTTCTAGATATGTATTTCTTGGGAGAATTTGTTATGTGGTTTTAAGCATTGAGCCTTTAATTGATTCTGAGGTTATTGTGTTTCCTTTATGGATTTTATGTTGAGTTGGATCATGGAGATCCTAGTTTTAAGATGATATTTTATTTTCAGTTTAGATTTTTCCTTGTATTTGGAGGATTAGTCCATATTACAGGGGAAACTCTGTCAGTTTCTAGTCTCGTCTCACCCCTACTCTACCTAAGGGGACGGGTGTGACATAGTTCGGGTGTAAGACACTCAAGTGATTGGCTATAGGCCAAGTGGGAGATTGTTGGACAGTTATGACCTATAGTGTCACTATTTGTACAGATCATGGTGTTGTTGTACAAATTAACTATGTGACAAAGGAAATTGCACTCTTATCATTTGTGATTAGATCACCTAGATGTATAAATGATAGGAGGTCCTTATGATTAGTTCCTGGATTGAGATGATATGAGACAGTATCAGTCCACGAAGGATTAATCATTAAATATCCCTAGTCGTAGTATTATCGAGACCAGACATCGATAATGCGGAATAGACTAGTATTACACTTGTGCGTATTATGAAAGCGTAATACCATAGTTCTCATATATTTGGGTATAAGATACTCATGCAAGTGTAATAGGAGGTTGTATTTTACCGATGGTACGGAAAACAGCTTCACTCTGGATAGACCCCTCGGAATTCCATTGGTAGTATGACTATGTGTCTATGGAAGTCCGAAATCAGGGTAGGTGTATTTGGTCTTAACTTGAGACTTGCACCGCTAATACTTGCGACAATCGGTATGCTTTAGTTTTGGTCGTCCAGGGCTTTAACCGGTTCTGTGTACGCCTTTGCTGTGTATATTGAGAATCGTAGTGTATTGGGTGTGATGTCAAGACGGAAGTATCACTCCAGTCATAGTGGGGATGATGTCACGTAGGATACGGTACTAGTGCTCTTAAGTACTGCAGTCATCGGGATGATATGACTAGGTCATGTTCGTCCGATTATAGAGACTAGTTACCAGACATCCTACATGTGCTTCGTACGGGGCAGACAGAGTTCCAGCCCCACGCCTAGCACGTGACATTCGATACTGGATCGCAATACGTAATACTACGTATACTACATCTAACATAGATTATATATTCAAGTAAGAATATTTCTGGAGAATTGGGTATGCATTGTGCTTTGCTAGAAGCCAACCATGTCTTATAAATCGGTAAGCACGTGGTACGAGGTACGCACGTATTCGGATAATCCGATGACCGTATCGGATGATCACATGCAAAGCCTGGGGATGGTACAGTGTCTGCCCCGTACGAAGCATATATCGGATCACTAGCAACTAGTCTCTTTATTATCGGATAATCATGACCAAGTCATATTATCCCGATGGTTGCAACCCTTAGAGAACCAGTTCTGTATCCCGTGCGATCATCATCTCCATATGACTGGAGTGATACTTCCATCTTGACATCACACCCAACACACTACGATTCTTAATATACCCAGCAGAGGCGTACACAGAACCTGTTAAAGCCCTGGACGACCAAAACCAAAGTATATTGATTGTCGCAAGTATTAGCGGTGCAAGTCTCAAGTTAAGACCAAATAAACCTACCCTGATTTCGGACTTCCATAGACACATAGTCATACTACCAATGGAATCCGAGGGGGTCTATCCAGAGCGAAGCTGTTTCCCGTACCATCGGTAAACACAACCTCCTATTACACTTGCATGAGTATCATATACCCAAATATATGAGAACTATGTTGTTATGCCCTCGCAACACGCATAAGTGTAATACTAGTCTTTTACTTATTTATCTATGTCCAATCTCGATAATACTCTGACTAGGGATATTTAATGATTTATCCTTCGTGGATTGATACTGTCTCATATCATCTCAATCCAGGAACAAATCATAAGGACCTCCTATCATTTATACATTTTGGTGATCTAATCACAAATGATAAG
This sequence comes from Zanthoxylum bungeanum, assembly GCA_019454045.1. NCBI lineage: Eukaryota > Viridiplantae > Streptophyta > Magnoliopsida > Sapindales > Rutaceae > Zanthoxylum > Zanthoxylum bungeanum. Next base: position 13,404 of record SKCR01000545.1, on the reverse strand, counting down.
AGAGCAATCTCCTTTGTCACATAGTTAATTTGTACAACAACACTTGATCTATACAAATAGTGATGCTATGGGTCATAACTGTCCACAGAAATATAGGAAGTTGATAGTTGAGTGATGAGAAACATCAAGTACAGATATGAGGTATTAGAATCGTTGATGAAAGCCAAGGTGTTAGATGTTAAGAATTTGCTCACGATAAAAGTTATGAGGTATAAGTAAAAGTCTAGAAAGAAGAAATCTTAGAATAAGGGGTATAAGATATAGAGAAATGACGGAAGGACAGTAGTCAAAAGTACTCAACAGAGGAATTACAAAATAAGAACTTAAGAAAAGGAAATGAGGGAGACCTAGAAGACAGCATAGGCAAGGAACAAGAGCTCAAGTTAGTAGCATCTTTGGATACTTGCGAAGTTAAGAAGACCACGAGTTTGATGCCAGAGAGGATTCGAGGACGAATCTTATTTAGGGGGATAATTTGTAACGACCGGTAGTTTTTACTACTGCCTACAGTAATATCTGTAACATCCCGCCTAAGCCAGGATGCTACCGGTAGAAGACAGGCTAATCCTGACTCTATAAGCCTCTGACTCTGACAAAATTTCGACACGACCTCTGCTAAAAGTCATGCAACCTGGATCAAAGTCCAGCACTTCAATACAACCTATAGGGCCAGACACATTATATCACTAACATAAACAACTCAAGATAAAATATAATTGGGCTTCATGCCCGGAAATACGTAGAAACAAAAACTTTTACAAAATACACTTTATAATTCAATTCTCTACAACTAGACTTATTACAACTCGACTCTGATACTCCCAAGACCTGGTGACTGACTGACTGCAACGCTGTTATCCGGCTCCTCAAGCTCTGGTGTCTGTGGTTGACCGATCAGGTCACCAACCTGCAAAACTCAACACTATTATGGTGTGAGTCATAAGACTCAGTAAGTAACTATGCTCATTCCTTGAGCGACATACACACTTATATGTTATAGAAATCATTTGAGATGCGTATATTTGGTATTTATGCATAATAGCATTAGCACACTTATATGTATAGTTGATCAATGACTGTATGAGTTATATGTATTTACATAGAAGAAACCCTTTCTATGAATTCTAGTGCATGATAAGTATGATTATATTTCATTACGAAAATCATTTGAGATGCATATAGCTGATATTAATGCATGATAGTAAGGTTGCATCTATATGGATGGATGACTGATTTTTGTATGAATTGTATGTTTACATAGGAAGCACCTTTGTGAATAATAGTGCATGACAATATGATTGTATACTTATGTATATATGATTGATGAATGAATGGTTAGAAAGAATATTTCAATAGAAATAAAAGAAAGATAATTATAATAAATACCCAACCTAGGTTAGGAGAACGTAAATATGTAAGAAACAAGATACCAGAATAGCGCAGCAGAAGCGTAATGGAATTTGATTTGATGATTGAGGATATAGAAACTTGACAAGTATATTATGAATGTATGAAAAGATTAATAGTAAACAAGATATGAAGCATGTAAGACCAGATTAAAAGAAATCTATAGTGAGGTTACATATTTTATTAAAATGGTTAAAAGTAGAGACTAGCTTAAGTTAATGAAGAAACAAAATTCAGAATTTATGTATGGTTGCAGCTCAAGGAATGAGCATAGTTACTTACTGAGTCTTATGACTCACAACCCAACAGTGTTTGAGTTTTGCAGGTTGGTGACCCGATCGATCGACCACAGTTTTCAGTGCTTAGGGAGCCGGATAGCAGCGTTGCAGTCAGCCAGTCACCAGGTCTTGGGGGAAATGGAGTCAATTGTTTATGAGTCTAGTTGTAAAGGATTTGTATTGTATAAGTTTAAAGTTTGTAAAAGTTTTTGTTTATACGTATTTTCGGGCACGGAGCCCAATTATTATGTCTTGAGTTTATTGATTTGGTGTATATTATTAGTGTCGGGCCCAATAGGTTGTATTGAGGTGCTGGACTCGATCCAGGTTTCATGACTTTTAGCAAAGGTCATGCCGAAATTTCATCAGATTCAGAGGCTTATGGAGTCAGGATTAGCCTGTCTCATGCCGGTAGCAGCCTGGCTTAGACGAGATGTTACAATTATGCTTTCAGCTTTAATTCATTTCTCTTCAACCATTCTATAATCAGCAGTATAATCAATTAATACTGTATCATAAGTATCATCATCTCGAAAATAAAAAAAATAAATAACTGTGTTTCAATAAGATTTTCAATTGAAAGAACATGATAATCAAATATGATATTTTCTTCTCTAGCTGCTATACCAAGAACATTAAGAAAATGAGCCAATTTTGCAGCTAAATCATTACTTGGAGTTGTTCTCAATTTAGCAGCTAATCTAGCAGGCAGAGGAGCTAAGATTTCTAAATAACTAATGATATCAATAACAGTCCTTGATTTAAAGAAGTGAATATAATTCTAGCAAATTCTTTGATAGAGCAAACATAAGCTTAGAGTTTAATTTCAAACAGTTGTAATTTTTATTACAACTTCTATTTATCTTTCAATAACAATTCAAAATTTAGTATAACAGAACCCCCTACTCACTCAACCCATCACCATTCATTACTTAAAGAAAAAAAACTAAAGAAAAACAATCTAAAAAATAAGGACATGAATCAACCCTGAGCTGAAATCAGAATAGTCAATAGATCTCCAAAAAGTAATCTTCTGAAAACTGGTTTCAGATTGCCATAAAAGATAGTCAGGTAAGAAGTTAAAAACCAATGAACAATCACATTCACTGTTTACTACTGAATTAAATAACAAGAGAGAGATAATAAATAAATCGAACTTAACCCATATCTTTAGAACCGAACACTGCAGGCAATACTCATAGCTTACATGATCTTTTAATATCAAATTTCATACTAATTATAAATTCTAAATTATTTTTGACATAATTTTAACTCATTATCTGTCCCAATTTCTAAATTCATCTCAAATCCAAATTATAAAATCAATCAAATTCAAGGATTGCAGAACATAGTATACATACATTTTCATCCATGATGAAATCAAAAATCCCATTACAGAATCCCTTTTTCTCTCATTTTCTTTCTTCCTCTCGGTCCAACCCCTCTCTCTCTCAGTTTTATTTATTCTGCTTTTCTCGGTCCCCCCTTTTCTCTCTCTCCCTCCTCTGTTTATATTTCTCTTTCTCCATTGCTCTGGATTCTTCTTCCCTTTGCTTTCTCTTCTCCTCCTTTTTTTTTTTTAATCTTTTTCCTACCCTTTTCGTGTCTGTGTGTTGTGTTCTCTTACACGTGTGTGTGTTAAGTATATATATATTGTGTGTATGTGTGTATGATAATGCTCCACGTGTGTATGTAATTAAATATCTAAGATTTTATTTTATCTTTATTATATTTACTAAATTCCAATTTTAACCCTTCAAATTAATTATTAATATCTTTTTTTTAACTCATCTCTTATAATAATTCTCATATTACTGTAAAAATAAATCTCGTACTCGGACCCAGCCTCACGAACGAACTTAAAATTACGCAATCACACTAAAATAACCCGGGATGTTACAATATCGTCACGTACAAAAATGAAGACATGTAAAATGAATTATGAGGGGACCCAAGTATATCTATAAAATGAATTTAGAGACGATCGGTAGACTTCTCGAAGTCTCGTGGTGGGGCTGTTCCGTATTTCCTTTGAATCGCTTTAGTATTTCGGGCGTAACCTTTTCATAGGATCTTCAAATTTTATGAATTTTATATCACCGGAATTCTTAGACCGAGACCTACAACTTTCGCGTTAAACATTTTTCCAAATTCGGACCAGAACTAGGTCAAAAACGCAAAACAGAATCTGAGTGAATAGTGATTTCGGACCAAAGTGTAAGAATCTCAAATTTTCTCAAAGTTTCTAAACTCTTCTTTAACTTGCAAAATATCCCATGGGTCCACTATATAAAGATGCAACTATTCACTATTACCAAAGATTAAAAAAAAACTAATTTGGAATAGAGAAAGAGAAGAGAAGACCGTGGGAGAAAAAATGGAGGGAAAAAGAAGAATAAGAAGATGGAGAGGAAGAAGAAGAGAAGAAAGAAAGAAAGAGGAAGGAAAGAAAAAAAGAACCAAAAAGAGAAGGTAGACATCATTGGAAGCTTGGAAGGTGTAGAAATCAACTATGAGAAATGTAAGAAATTTATGACCCATTTTCTTAAATTAGTAAGTTTAAAGATTTGATGTTTGTGTATTGTTGGGAACTTGAGTAAGATGATAATTGAACGATTTCTTTTGGTTTTGGGTCAATAAAAAAGTTTGATAAACTTCATATGTTTAGTTGGAATGGAAAATGGGTGAGTTAGTAAAGTGTATTAAAAATGAGATTCTTGATGAATTGATACTTAAGGAATGAAACATGGATTGTGAAATGATGTATGAGACATTAGTTTGTAGTTTGGAAGTGTTGGAGTGGTGTAAAGAAGAAATATTTGTGATTGGGATGAGATAGATGAAGAAAACCAGTAACTGGTTTTCCAGGTCGTGTCGCGACGCGGCCCTGGCGTCGCGACACGCACAGTTGAGAGACGATTTTGACTTTCGAGCGTTGCGACGCGCCAAGGCTTGCGTCACGACGCGAGAACAAAAACATGACTAAACAGTTTTAAATCCCCTAAACTCTATTCTTACGCATTCAAGGCCACCATTGGAGTCTCGTATTAGCCCATATACATATCCTATACTAAGATATGATTATTATAAGTCTTGATTGCATGACATACAGATGAATCTTTAAAAGTATCGAAGTGATTTGACTACGATGATTCTAATCAAGTTTCGACCATAGATTATCCGCAGGAATCACAGATTCTTTCGATCAAGGAATCTGGTGCCAGCTAAGTTCAGAAACAGTGAGTGGACACTTTCTCTTTTATCTGATTCTTTTTATTTCGCATTTTCATACCAGACTTACATTTTCACGCTTTAGGACGTTAGAAGTTTTTCTTTCAGTTATTATGAGATATAATTATGCTTTGAGAAAGAAAATGCTATTTAGAAAACAGTGTTTACAGTTTCGATCCCACGAGGACTTAATACTTATTCTATCAATTTTAATGGGGCCAAATGATTACTGGTATCTAATGGATTGTTTGATTTGATTGGGACTGTGATTTTAAAAATTAAATTTAAAACAAACTAAATAAAATTTCGCGAAAGTAAATGTAAAAAATTCCAAATTTATAAAACTATCTAGGGTTGTGAATTCTTCCAATATTATTTAAAGATGAAGTGGTTATCTTATAGTTGGGTAATATAATGATTTACTAACCTGGAACACTAAATTATGTAAAAGCCTATTCCGATGGTCAATTACAAATACCCAGTATAACCCAATTGAACCATATTCCTATGTCAACTAAATTACATGGATTCATTAAGTTTAAGTTCCAATTATGGCTACCGCCGCCCGACAGGTATATTCCTATCCTGTAAGGAAATCTATTAAAGGGTTATCTATCATCAAGGAAGATCAGGGGCTATTGAGTCTAAGGTCTTAAACCTAAAATCCCTATGTCTAGTTCATTTTAACTTTACCTAATCAATTTTATTAATGGCCAGTTAATAAAAAGCATTAAGATTAAGACTCAATAAATAAATCTTTATATTCCCCAAACTATAATCTAACCCCTTATAAAACCGTAATATTGAAATTCATCACAACCCTAGATAACTAACTTAGTTACTATTCATAACTAGGGCTTAGTAAAAACTTAAAAATAAATTGCTGAAAAGTAAATGCGATAAAATACATGCGGAAAAGTAAATTACAATAAAATAAAATGCTAAGGTAAAAGAAATTAATTTTACTAATTACTAATTAGATATCTCCCATAATATAATATATTAACTTGTGATAATTACCAACTAGCCATATAGGCGGTAACCTGATTAAGTCAAATTAAGTCCAACTAGCCATAAAGGCGGAACCAAAATAAACCAGCCATAAAGGCGGAACGGAAATTTAATTACCAACCGACCAATCTGGCGGTATCCTTACTTAGTCAGGTTTAACCAGTTTAAATTGATTTACCAACCGACCAATATAGCGGTATCCATTTTAAAGTCAAATATTAAATAGTGAATATATTATAATTATGGGAGATTAATCTAACTAGCAATAGTAAAAGAATTACCTTTCACTTTAGCAGGGGAAGTTACCTCCTCATGGTTAAATAGTAAAACTGTAAAAGTAAAAAGTAAAAATAAATTACTATTACTATTATAAATAGTAAAATTACTATTACTATTACAAAATGTAATTACTATTACTATTACAAAACTGTAATTAAAAGAAACTAGGTAGAAAACTCCCTATTTACATCAGAGAATTCAGAGAGGAATGTACATTTGAAATCAGAATTCTGAGCTCTATTTATAGGCGCGGATAAGCCTCAGGCGTCGCGATGCTGGAACAGTGACACGTGTCACGCGCTGATTGGTCGGCTTCAGATTATGTGGCACTGTTCATGATAACTCAATAATTATGATGATGTCATGGTGACGTAGCGGTGACGTAATGATGACCTCATGATGGCAATTGTCGGCACCGTAGGATGATGACACGTGGCACATCGCACGTTAGCAGATAGGTTGTGATGTTGACACGTGGCGCGGCGCACGTTAGCAGCCAAATTCTCAGATTCTGACACGTGTCTAGGCGCATGTTAGCAGATTAGCTATGATGGTGACACGTGGCACGACGTGTATGGGTTTTTAGGGGATAAATCCGGTAACGCAGCGGAAGCGGTGGAAAATCGAATTTTCCGATTTCAAAACTTTTTCTCGGATTAATTAAATAAACATATTTATTCAATTATCCAATAATCAAATTATGAAATAAAAATTCAATAAATCATATTTAAGTGAATTTATCGAATTGCCGTTACACTTGGTATTTTGTCCATTTTAGTCCGAAATTGATCTAATCAATTTTGAATGATTCTAAATCATTTCTAAGATGAACTTAGCATGTTCAAAATATCAAAACACCAAAAGCACCAAAAATCCCAAAATCTATTCATTTGGCCGAATGTCACCAAAGGTGGGCATTTTGTCAATTTGGTCATTTCATGCTTCAAAACACATCCAAATGTAATCCAATCAACATGAAACTTTATATGCATCATATACACACCCAAATACACAACATACATGAAAATCCCCAAATTTGGAATTGGTCATGAACCCTAATTTTTCAATTTCTTCAAATTGGACAAATTAGACCAAATTGGTTAAATCCAATACTTCAATCATGTTTCTTCCATCCAATCAAAGTCTCAACACAATGAAACAACTCAAGATAAAATCTAGGTCATCTAAGAGTGGGTCAACAACTCTAGATTAGCAACAAGGTTTCCAAAACCTTAAAAGAAAGCTTATAACTACAATAGTCACAATCTTCCTTCATCACACATGCTCCACACTTTCACCAAAAATTCCATCATCAAAAACACAAAGAATAAAGAAAGAAATAACCTAAGAACATCATATGTTAAAGCCTAGATCCTAAGGAACATTGTGCTGACTGTTCACTTGTCGGCACAATCGGATTGCGACACGTGGCGACACGTGTCAAGTTGTGATTGGCTGAGGCTGACGTGGCACGTTGACTCGGTTGACCTGCTGACGTGGATGATGATGTGGCACGACGCGTGGCAAGGTTGACTTGTTGACCGATGATGTGGCTGATGACGAGGTGACACGTGTCAAGTCTGAGTGTCGGTAGCATATGATGATGACACGTGGCACGGCGCATGTTAGCAGATGGGATGTGATGGTGACACGTGGCACGGCGCATTTTAGCAAAGTCAAAACTTCTCAAATTGTTGACCGTGACCAGGCGCATGTTAGCAGATTCGGCGCATGCTGGGCGTCGCGACGCGACGCTGGAAATTACCAAAATGCCCTTTTTCACCAATTTTCACTGTTTTACTCCAAATCACCTCCAGAATGTCCTGAAACTTTATTTATCTACAAAATAACACAACACATCAAACATTCACAAAAACTCAAGAAACTATTCAAATATTAGATTAATGAGTGGGAAATAGTGATATAAATACCACTCATCAGATATCAAATATCGCTTCCATTATAATTTATAGGATAATTTTTCTTCAGTAAGAAAACAACGGAACCATTAAGTATCAAATACTCGTGAATGATTCTGTTATCCTATTGGACTTGTACGGAAGATGTATAAGGGTTGTTTCATCTTATTAATTACGTAGTTCCATTTATAATTTATCTTTCTCACATTTGACTTCAATAAGTCAAGTCTTTTCTACAATAGTTAACATCTGATGTTACACACCAAGTAATAAAACGATTTTATTACTTAGAATCGTAGGAAAGATATTCTATTAAATAGAATACAATATTCTATTAAACAGAATAAACGATAAACTTTTACTTATACCTCCGAGGTGTAAGTAATTTCCATTATATAACTATTATATAAAAGAAAGATTGAAATCTCAAACTTTTCAAGATTCAAATTTTCTACCTATACATATCATATATGCAACTGTAGAAAATAATGGAACATTAATTGAAGAGATGAATTAGTGTTACTGGAGTATAACCCCTAGAGTATTGAAACTAATTCGGTAACATTCAATATCAAATGAACCAAATCATATAAGATTCGATTGCTCCCACTACTCAATTCCATCAAGATGGAATCATGGAAGAATAATATTGAATATGAATCATATTCACTAAATAACCTTAGAACTAATTGCTTTAAATTCATACGTTTGATCATATCAAAGATCTTTGAACAATTCAAAGACATGTTATGAATTTTGAGGATAGAATTCTCTAAGACCTTTAGATTGAATATATTTGACCAAGTCAAAAATATTCAATCTACGTTTCATCAGAACGGATTGAAAGTACTTGATACTTTCAATACTTTCAATATGTGTTCCTTCAGAAAAACATAACTAAGTTATGACAATTCATCAACTAAGTTACGAAGTATAGAAAACTACCTTAAGCAATTATTATTCATTAAACTACATACATCCAATGTATCAGTTAAATAAATCTGGTGGTCCAATGACAATCATTGGTTAAACGAGATCTTAATCACATTCCTGAATACAATATTCATTAAATGGATAAGGATATGTGGTGTGATCTAGTATCAAACCATCCTTCACAATATGGAACAAGCATCCAATGTTTAAGTGATTAAACTCATAAAGCACCGTTCTAAATTATTTACTTTACCGAATAATTTTTCTTAATGCTTATCTCTACGTCAATGACACTACTAGTTATTATAAAATATGTAACAATTGTTTATAAAGAACAAGTGACTATCCAATAGTCGCAAGTTCCGATATCAAATATCAAAACAATCGTTAACCAATATTTCAAATAACTAGACGGGAGATCTAGTCTCCAATACCTTTAGTTGTAGTATTGTGAAAATCGATATTTTCTATACACAAATATACGCATCTCCTTTCTTTAGCTTTACTATTTGCATTCAACTATTCACAACAATTGTAAACAACTGATTAGCAAATTGTGTCAGACATATTACCTCTAAAGGTAATTAAAGCTTAGAAACATCATTACTAGATAAACAAATACCTAATAGGGCTTTCTAAATGCCAGTCAAGAATCTCGAGACATGAACTAATTCAAGTCAATTCTTACTGCATGAGAAACTATTGTCTCTAAAGTATTATATCCTAAAGGGGATATCTATCTAGATTATCTATCATGACTTAGAAACTAAGTCATTAACCATCTTTATTTTTGAAGAAAATCGGAACAATAGTTCCCGATGGTTTAGACCAATCTAATAATATCCTAGTCTAGTAGTATCTAGAACCTATTCTAGAATGACTGCAACCAAGAGTCTAGTAAGATAACATATCATAATATGTGTGCAGTAAATAAAAGTTTAATTCTATATAAGCAATAGAATAAGGAAACAAACAAGCGGCAATTTTCATAATAACATACACTGCCTAAGTTATGGAATATTTTAAACATAGCAGTGCCTCCCACTATTTTTACGTAATGCCGTAATCCCCAACGGAAAGACGAGAATTCAATAATTAAATCGAATTCCATAATGGGAAGAGGACCCCATGAATATATTTCGACTCACAGCAGAGGCACGGTCTCGCCTACGTATATTCACAGGTAGACAACTAATTGTCAATCACTCACTAGTGACTCCAAGGTTCCGGTCCTGGCCGTTTCTCATTGTCGCTGTGAAGGCAGGCCCACAAGGAGACGTACCAAGGTTAAACTTGTCAATTATAAACTCAAGTTACTTGCGTAACCCTTACAGCTAGGGCACGTTCAGGATTCCGCTTTCGCTTGAATTTATCTAGTATCTAATATACATTCGGCATAAATAAATTTCTATCAGCTACACCCTCACAGCAGAGGCACTGTCTCGGATGTAGTCAACGAAAAGATATTTATAAACCGTATTGACAAGACGGACCAAGAAACAAGTATTCCAAATACTAGTTACTTTAAAACCTTATTAAGCGGGGATATTCCATTAAGTGTCATACACCCTAAATCTAATCAAATTAGATTATAACATGCATGTATTAAGTCAAGAAAACATGATTAAATATTGAATAAAACAAGCTAATCATTTTATGGAGGCCTAGAACCAGACTCTCTCTGATACCATTTTGTAGGGGTTTTTAGGGGCTAAATCCGGTAACGCAGCGGAAGCGGTGGAAAATCGAATTTTCCGATTTCAAAATTTTTTCTCGGATTAATTAAATAAACTTATTTATTTAATTATCCAATAATCAAATTATGAAATAAAAATTCAATAAATCATATTTAAGTGAATTTACTGAATTGCCCTTACACTTGGTATTTTGTCCATTTTAGTCCGAAATTGATCTAATCAATTTTGAATGATTCTAAATCATTTCTAAGATGAACTTAGCATGTTCAAAACATCAAAACACCAAAAGCACCAAAAATCCCAAAATCTATTCATTGGCCGAATGTCACCAAGGTGGGCATTTTGTCCATTTGGTCATTTCATGCTTCAAAACACATCCAAATGTAATCCAATCAACATGAAACTTTATATGCATCATATACACACCCAAATACACAACATATATGAAAATCCCCAAATTTGGAATTGGTCATGAACCCTAATTTTTCAATTTCTTCAAATTGGACAAATTAGACCAAATTGGTTAAATCCAATACTTCAATCATGTTTCTTCCATCCAATCAAAGTCTCAACACAATGAAACAACTCAAGATAAAATCTAGGTCATCTAAGAGTGGGTCAACGACTCTAGATTAGCAACAAGGTTTCCAAAACCTTAAAAGAAAGCTTATAACTACAATAGTCACAATCTTCCTTCATCACACATGCTCAACACTTTCACCAAAACTTCCATCATCAAAAACACAAAGAATAAAGAAAGAAATAACCTAAGAACATCATATGTTAAAGCCTAGATCCTAAGGAACATTTTCCTTTCTAATAGCAAGTTGGAAAAACTTACTAAAATCCAAGCTTTCTTTGGTTTCCATTAATGGAGTTTTCTTTTAAAGTGTATTAGGTTATGAATGAAATGAAATGAAAATCAATATATACTTAGACAACATTTGCCTTGGCCGAAATTACCTAGCCAAATACAAGTTTTTGCAATTTCAATTTCATTTCACTTTACATTTGGTCAACTTGCATAAATATCCAAATAACACTTTATTAGATATTTAATTAAGTCAACAAATGCAACTAAGAAAAATATAACTCTTATATTTAAGTGTTATGGCCGAATTTAATGAAAAATAAAGGAAAAAAATATTTTCATTTTTCAAACAATTTTGAACAAATATCTTAAGAAGTCAAAATCAATTTGACAACCTTTTCCTTTAATGTATAAGTCAACAATTGCAGCTTATAATCATTTCCTAACTTTATCATTTGGTGATATATTTATATTTTAATTATATTAATCATTTAACAATTAAATAATTAAATAATTAATTAAATACAAATATATCAAATATATGTATTATATTTACTTTAAATATCTCAAATACATATATTGATGATATATGTCAAATACCTTTATTTGACTATTTATTAATGTGTATTTAATAATATCATATATTAAATACAAACACACATTAATTAGGAAATGATGGTTCGGCCCGTTCGCATGTATTTTTCGTTTAACGATTAAACGATTTATAAATAATCATCATTATTCATAAATGTTGCTCTAGTGCTCTACGAGTATGTTTCATTATTGAGACTCTCTAGATTCAGGTATATCCGTCACGAAATCCAATTTCATGTCCATAATCTATCCACCTGTAGATTATGACGATCACGGATAAACTAACTGAATCATACAGGTCGAGGTCATTGCATACGTATAACCCTCCGTCACAGGTATCCAGATAATCCCAGAGATATAGATGTGAACGTCAAATCTCTATAGGTATTATCTTGCCGATGTATCTATTAACAATCTTTAAATAACACTCGGAACTTACTTCCGATGTATACTGTGGCCACAGATTTAACAGACTGCTAAATATATATGGACTACCTATGCTCTGTACACAGAACTGACGGATCCTATCTTGACACACACAGGATATCCTGAGGATCGATCCACACCCAACGAACAGGCGGAGGTATGATCTAAATAGATCGGTGACGTGACTGCCATCTAAGTGTGGAGGATGTCTCATACATCCACAGTGGTGTCTCAAGTCGAAGGACCACTATGCTACTCAACCTGAGAAGATTCTTATTGACGTTGGCGTACCATCCATTAAGAATCTTCGGTGAGCCATTCAGTGTTTATCCACTATAAACACCTACACGTCTATACGAGTCTCCATAGACTCATGGTTCATTGGGATAAACCATCGGACCAAGTCTCGATATACGACATGTACTGGTCTCAACGGATTTGACTAACCGACCCGTGTTAGCAAATCTTGACTAGGAACTATGTTTGATAATATACATATAGCAGTGACACTTCCCAATGTCAATTACAAACTAACTTTGTAACTGTGTAATGCATTATATATTATCGGGCCTTTGTCTAATATATACATATCACTAAACCACATTTAGTTTCAATCTAATCGTAATCAGATCGAATACGTATATAAGAACAAGAGGTGCAACCATAAATAAGTAATATTATGGAATAAGGGGATGTTCGTATTCATGAATCAGTCATAAATACGGTATGGATTGGAGCTCTGAGCACCAACCCCAACACGGCGCACGTTAGCAAAAGTCAAACTTTCCTCAGATGATGACATGAGGACCCGGCGCACG
>SKCR01000544.1:0-28726 GCA_019454045.1 Zanthoxylum bungeanum | reverse complement strand
ATATAGTCAAAGGTATGATGTTGATAGTGTCATGAATCGTTCTAACCCAAGAATCTCACATGATTCTTCTGTTGTGGCCACAGTCTCAAGCATTGATCACACATATCACCCGCGAACTGGAATACTACTCTTATAAGAAAATATTATCCGAGATAGTGGTGATTCTCTGTTGTATCTTTACAAACTTCATGTGTTTCAATAAATGACCCAATCATACCCTTATGACCGGATCTTTTGAACCGGGGAAGGAGAATGTCAAAGTTATTTGATCCACACATAAGATTGTAAAGACCTCAAATCTAAGGACTAGTCATACAATTGATACATGAAAGTTCTCACAGACACATGGGATAAACACTCCATGTGAAAACTTTCTGCGGTCAGTTCGATGGACACGAGTAACTCATGCATCCATGTGATACACCAAGCGGACGGATCTCCGCTAGTAGCCTATGAGATCGGCTACCCCCACTTAAGGGCAGATCATATCATCATGCTAGTCTCTCCGCTTTATGAACGCCCGGATTATTCACAAAACTACGACTAGGAACGTTTGAGAGTAATGATTCTCATAAGGCATGGAAGCCATCATCTTTTTACTCCAAGGGCTTTATTACAGTTTGATGATTCATATAATTTATGTAAGACACGTATAATAAAGATTGTCATTTTATTAATTAATGAAAATATTGCAAATACATGTACATATAGCCCATCCACAATTTGGTATCGGGCATATCCCTAACAAATCGACTAATCCGTTTGTGCGTATATTGGATATGAACAAACAAAAAGCGTTGAAAACTTTACCGATTGGGATTTGGATTTAAGGATTGTCCTTGAATCTGAAAAGTTTGGATATGTACTTGAGGGTCTGCTACCCCTTGCTGTGTCTGAGAACGCGACACCGGAGGAACTACAAGTTTTCCAAGCATGGAAAAATGATGATTTAAAAGTTAAATCATACATTTTAAGTTCACTGGCATCGGAACTCTGGACGCAATACTATGGCATGACATATACGTATAGTATGATGATGAGATTAGAGAATCGTATATGAACCAAGAAAAAATTTGTTGTCATAAAGTCGCGATGGAACTGTTCCATGCGCGACTAGACAAGGGGCAAGCTGTGAGCTCACATGTTCTTCACTTGATCAATTTTTTCGAACAACTGAGGCAACATAATCCCCTCTGAATGGCATTCTCGATAGGAGTGTCATTCTTGGTTCACTCCCAACATGTTATCGCCAATTCGTAATGTATTCAACATGAATGGGATTATCTGTTCCTACCATGAACTGCATAGGATGCTGATCACAGCGAAAAATGACCTAAGGAAGGGAGTACCGACTCGCCCTCCGAAACCTACTTCACTTTCTGCTTCTTCCTAGGCCAGGCCAAAGGGAAAGAAGAGGAAAGCGAAGAAAAAGAAGAAGGGTTTCGGTCCTCCACCGTAAGGAAAGATAGCTAAGCCCAAGAGGGCGTCTGAAGACAAATGCCATCATTGCAGTAAAGTCGGGCACTGGAAAAGGAACTGTCCTGACTACATTGCCCAGATAAAGAGAGAGAGAGTATCTACATCAGGTACATTTATTTTTCCAGTTATTGATATTTCACTAGCTTGTGAAGCTGTAACATCTAGCTGGATTTTAGATTCTGCTTGTCCAGTTCACATTTATAATTCGTTGCAGGTGTTGAAGGAAAGTAAGAAGCTAAAACCTGGAGAGATGCAGTTGCGTTTTGGGAGTAGAGACTCTCTGGATGCAGTTGCAGTTGGAGCATAGCAGATCCTCTTTCTGAGTGGGAGCCTTTTGTTAAATAATTGCTACGTTTTATGAGGATGTGTAGAAAATATTATATCTCTTTTTGTATTAGATACAGAAGGTTATCATGTTAATATTAAGAACTGTTCTTTATATTTATATGATAAACGTAATATTCAACCTTTGTTGTCCAAATGAGCATGGTCATTACATATTGCATACTTCTAGAGATATTTTGAACATTAGGATTAATAAACGTAATTTACCTATAGTTAATAATAGTGAACTATGGCATATGAGGCTAGGTCATATATGCATGAAACGCCTTACCCAATTGGTTAGGAATGGTTTGATATCAGATCTCACCATTGAACCTTATCCAACTTGTGAATCATGTATTCAGGGTAAGCTGACCAAAGCCCCATTTTCTGGTGTTGGACACCGCGCCACTTACTTACTAAAACTCGTACATTCTGATGTGTGATGTCCACTAAGTCAGACTGCTCACAGTGGTTATTCGTACTTCGTTACCTTTACCGAAGATCTGTCACGGTACGATTATGTCTATCTGATGAGACATAAATCAGAAACCTTTGAAAAGTTCAAAGAGTTCCGTAATGAAGTAGAAAAATAGACTGGTCAATATATTAATATCTTCGATCTGATCGAGACGGTGAATATATGAGTAGTGAGTTCATGGATTATATGAAGGATAATGATATTCTTACTCAATATACTCATTCGGGTACTCCACAGCACAATAGAGTGTCTGAGAGCAGAAATCATACTTTATTGGATATGGTCCGATCTATGTAGAGTTTTACAGATTTTCCCTATTATTTATGGGGATACTCTCTTTTAACAGCTGCACATCTTTTGAATAAGATTCTTTCAAAAGATGTTCCTACGATTCCATATGAGATATGGACCGGTAGGAAACCAAATCTTAATTATGTTAAGGTTTGGGGTTGTCCTGCCTATGTGAGGATGGCTCAGCAAGATAAGCTTTCGCCTCGAGGGTAAAAGTTTAGGTTTGTTGGATATCCTTCGAATACGAAGAGATATTTGTTCTATGATATCGAGCATCGAAATGTGTTCGTAGATCGCTTCGTAAAATTTCTAGAGGTAGAATTTTTGTTAGAATGTGGTAATCATAGACATGTTGAACTTGATGAAGTCCAACCTGAAAATAATAAACCAAGGGAGAAACCTGAAGTTCAAGTAGATGAAGAACCTTCAACACACACACTCTGTAGGTCACAAAGGGTAGTATTTGATACAAGAAAAGAGTCTCGATGTTCTCTTAGTTGAAGAGACTTGCCCTTTTACCTATAGATATTCGATGTTGGACATCGACTCCATGAAGTGGCAAGATGCCATGAAATCTGAGTTAGACTCAATGCAATGAGAATCAAGTTTGGGACTTGGTTCCGCTTCCCGAATGAATTGTTCCTATCGCTTGTAAATGGGTTTACAAGAGGAAGCATGAGCCTGATAAAAATGTTGAAACCTATAAGGCCCGACTGGTAGCAAAAGGTTACATGCAATTACCTGGCGTCGACTACTATGAAACTTTTTCGCCAGTAGTGATGCTTAAGTCTATTAGGATTTTTCTTTCTATAGCTGCTTATCATGATTACACGATTTGGCAAATAGATGTCAAAACAACTTTTCTAAATGAATTTCTTGATGAAGAAATCTATATGGAACAGCTAGAGGGTTTTGCATCCAGTGAGAACTCGGATATGGCATGTAAGCTTAAGAAGTCCATTTATGGACTTAAACAAGCTTCACGAGTTGGAATCTTCGATTCGATAAGATTATTAGATTGTCTGGTTTTCTCAAGAATTCGGAAGAATCCTGTGTGTATCAGAATGTCAGTGGGAGCATTGTGGTATTTTTAGTCCTCTATGTTGACGACATCCTAATCATTGGGAATGATATAGGGATGATACAAGGCATCAAATCTTACCTCTATAAGAATTTCTCCATAAAAGACATGGGATAAACTTCCTATATTTTAGGCATAAGACTCTATAGAGATAGAGAAATGAAGCCGATTGGGTTATCCCAATAAACGTACGTAGATAAGATCTTAGACCAGTACAATTTTGGTAACTGTAAGATAGAAAATATACCATTCAGACATGGGATTCATCTTTCGAAGAGGATGTGTCCACAAACAGAATATGATAATGTTAGAATGTCTAACCAACCTTATGCTTCGTGTTTGGGTAGCATAATGTATGCCATGTTATGTACTAGACCTGATATCAGTTTTACTGTTAGCGTAACCAGTAGATATCAGTCCAATCCAGGCAATGACCATTGGATGGCTATTAAATATATCCTGAAGTATCTCAAAGGTACTAATGATAAATTGATTATATATGGAGGAAATAAACTACAAGTTAATGGGTATACAGATTTCGATTTCCAATCGGATCCCGATGATAGAAAGTCTACATCTGGATTCGTCTTTACCCCTAACGGAGGTGCAGTTTGCTGGAAGAGCTCCAAACAGGGGTCGAAAGCTGATTCCACCACAGAGGCGGAATATATTGTACCTTCTGAAGCTGCAAATGAAGCTGTATGGATTAGGAATTTTATCATAGAATTAAGAGTCCTCCCAAGTATCGAGAATGTGATTTCATTATATTGTGATGATACTGGAGCCATTGCGCAAGCAAAAGAACCGAGGGCGCATCAGAAGTCGAAGCATGTGGAACACAAGTATCACATCATTCGAGAGATTGTGTCGCGAGGGGACATTGTCGTGTGTAAGGTATCGAGTGAAGATAATGTAGCAGACCCGCTTACGAAGGCCATACCTCCAAAGTTATTTGATAAACACGTGGAGTTGATGGGTATTAGATACAATCGACATTGGCACTAGAGCAAGTGGGAGATTTTGTTAGGGTTGGTGCTCAGAGAGCCAATTCCATGTTGTGTTTCCTTGTAAATACTTTTGTAAACGTTTTATTATGAATAAAATAAATATTTTCTATAATATAATATATCTCTTTATATGGTAAAGACGTAATTGACCTTAGAATGATTAGTTATGATACATTTGCAAAAGCGTCAGAACTGACATTGAGTTGTATCATGACGTTGTCATTCTTATACTATTCGTGGTCAAGGTTTATACTACTTGATCAGTAAATTAAACCTGTTGAGATTGGTACATGTCGTATACTGGAATATTGGATTCCAATGGTTTCTCAATGAACCATTAGTCTTGGAGACTCGTATAGACGTGTAGGTGTTTATAGCGGATAAACACTGAACGACTCATCGAAGATTCTTAATGGATGGTACACCAACGTCAATAATAATCATCTCGGGTTGAGTAGCATAAGTGATTCTTCGACTTGAGATACCACTGTGGGCACATGAGACATCTTTCACACTTAGATGGTAGTCACGTCACCGACCTATTAAGGTCAGACCTTCGCCTCCTCACGGTTTCCTGTGTGTGTCAAGATAGGATCCATCAGTTCTGTGTACAACTCATAGGTAGTCCATATATGATTAGCAATCAGATAAAAACCATGGGCCCGTGGTACACTTAAAAAGTGAGTTCTAAGTGTTCTTTTAGAGATTGCTAATAGACACGTCGACGAGATTGTCCCTATAGAGATTTGACGTTTACATCTATATCTCTGGGATATATCCGGATACCTATGACGGAGGAATTAAACATATGTCATGACCTCGACCTGTATGATTCATCAAGTTTATCTATGGTCGTCATAATTTATGGGTGGGTGAATTATAGACACAGAAATGGATTTCGTGACGGATATGTCTGAACCTAGAGAGTCTCACCTATGAAATATACTCGTAGAGCACTAGGGCAACTTTTATGATTAATACTGATTATTTATAAGTCGTTTAAAGGTTAAACGAAAAATACATGCAAATGGACCTAATGGTTATTTCCTAATTAATGTGTATTTGTATTTAATGAATGAATTTATTAAATACACAATACTTAAATGTCAAATTATGATATTTGACATATATCATAAATATATATGTATTTGAATATTTAAAGTAAATATAATACATATATTTAAAATATTCGTATTTAAATAATTATTTAATTATTTAATTTTTAAATAATTGAAGTAATTAAAATATAAATATCTTAAGTTATGATTACTTTATGAATGACTCTAGTTGATTAATTTGACTTGTTGTAAATCATTAAATGTTATAAAGATCAAATACACAAGTGGATTAACTTAAATTAATTGAAACAAAAAAATATATAGATATTAATTTCTAATCCTAAAATTCGGCCAAAGCTATATTTGGAGAGTATACATTATTTTGTTTCTTTTTCATTCATTTACTTTTGATGTGTTGGACATGTTGGAAATCATTTTAGAATTTGTTTGGAATCATCCAAAATTATATTTGACAATTTGAGAACTAAAATGAACAAAATGCTAAGTTTATGGGTCAAACGATAATTTTTAAGAAATATGATTTCTTGAGATAAATTTCAATTTGTAAGTATTGGGTAATTAAATAAATAAGTTTATTTAATTGATCCAAGAAAAATGATTGAAATCGGAAAATTTTAATTTTCTGCGTTTCGCTGCGTTACCAGATATTCCCATAAAACCCCAACAAACACTTCTCAGGCCCATATACTATGAGGATCCCACATCACAACCTATTGATTTTCCCACACCCAAATCGAAAAATGTCTTTTCCTTAATTACCCCCACATGGTTAGTAGTTTTTACACTGAAATGTTTATCATTTAATGTATTAAATGACCCACCTCATAATATCCTATAAAAGGATGCCGAACTCATAGTTTCAGAGGAGGTTTTTAGCTCTCATACTTGAGCTCTCAAAAGAGACCATCCTCTAAACATCGGCTCACCGCCCTCACGGCAGTCTACGGAGGTCAAGGTAACCCTGAACTTTGCTCTTCCATTACTTTCCACTCATCTCCACTACTGACTTGAGCGTCGGAGTGCCTACGGCACCCACCACACCGGTGGGTAGGAACTCCCCGCTCACTCTACATTTGTCTTGCAGGATCGCTAGTGCCCCTTTCCTATGAATTCTCGATTGTGGACCATAGGCGATAAACAGTGTCCACAGTAGGCGGTAACAAATTTTGTCAATAATTAATCCAAATTCTTAATAGTCCACTCTCTCTCATTTATAGGATTCAAGTATTATCCGTGTCAATCAGGGATTGTTTACAGCTAGTCAATAGTCCTCAATAAACTGGAAATAGTGTGAATTTTATTTGAGAAATTATCAAAATTTATAAAATATAATATAAATAAAAATCACATATATTTTCATACCAAGAGCTTCATATTTTACCCCAGCTTGGTGCAAATTAACAAAACAAAATATAAATAAAAACACACATAATTTTATTACTGAAAGAAAAAAATTACAAAAAATAAATATAATAAAACGGGAAAATAAAATAACGCATCCAGACTGGAATGAGAGTTCTCCATTTTCTCCCTTCATCTCCTGAGATGCCGAACACCTCTTTTTATATGAGGTCTCGGCACCAAATTGCAAATGCGATTGCATTTGCAATTTGGCAATGCATTATTGCTTTGATATCCAGCAATACAATAATGCATTGCATTATATATATAATATTGGTGAGACCTCTAAAATATTATATATATATATATATATATATATATATTATATATATAAATCTCGGTGGGACCTCCTAAATATATTATATATATATAATCTCGGTGGGACCTCCTAAATATATTATATATATATTATTATAATAATAATACAATACTTGTGTAGCTAAATATATCATAAGCTCATTTTGTTGTCAATCTAAACATTATGAATACTTTCCAAGTCCGATTTGAATTTAGCTGTCACACTCTTTTTGGTTTCCTCGGTCATGGAATTCAGATCTCATATCCATTTTTCATGTTGAGTTTCCAAAGCAGTATTTTGCCTACACGATAAATAAAAAAACACAATAAAAATATACAAAACATAAATTTAATTGTTATTTGACAAATGTGCTAAATTAAAGTGATTAATGAAACTACAAGTGTAAAATGATTACTTTTTCTTTTAATAAATATGCACTATTTAGTGTCCATCACTCTCCAAATTGTGCTTCTTCAACTGGTTAAAGTGGCTAAGTGTTTGTTTAAATAAGTAGGGTAAATATAGGATTTTCATTGTGCAAAACTGGCTAAAATACGCATCCAAAATAACCCAGTCTCGTAATTTCGTTCCAACACAAGTCGAACGCGCACTATTCTGTAAAACTGTTCGAACGCAGTCTCGAACACACCTAAAATGAAAATACTTTGGAAGGTTTCGTTCGCACGGTAAAATGATCGCAAGTCGCACGAGAAGGTGCTGTCAAGTTTCGTTCGAACCCAAAAATGAATGTGACATAAACGCTACATGTTTAAATAGAAACATGAATGCAGCACTAACGAATATATGCTATCTTCATGCACAGTCTGCCAAATACTAGTCCAATTGCTTCGAGATTTTCAAGACTCATTACAACTCGATTGAACTTGTTTTGTTACGGACGTTGCCAACAAAAATGGAACTAACAGTGATGTTTGGTTGTTGAAGTTTATGGTGGGAGCTATGTCGTTTAAGCACGAATTAATTGTTGCCTAATCGCATATCGTTATTTGAGCGACTTGATCTGCCTGATTTTAACTACTTTAAATTGAAGTATAAATTCAAGCAATTTTGATTAATTAATCGGTCGATTTTTAATTTCTTAAAAATGACTCATTTTTTATTTTTAATCTATTTTTAATTTTCCAATATTTTTTGGGTTTTGATTGATGATTTTATATGAAAAAAGAATTATTTTATACGATAAAAAATAATGAAAATATACTTAATTTATTATATTTTCTTAAATTTGATATTTTTTTTCAAAATATTCTCATTTTATATTGACTTGATTAAAAACTCTTA
This sequence comes from Zanthoxylum bungeanum, assembly GCA_019454045.1. Lineage (NCBI taxonomy): Eukaryota > Viridiplantae > Streptophyta > Magnoliopsida > Sapindales > Rutaceae > Zanthoxylum > Zanthoxylum bungeanum. Next base: position 19,983 of record SKCR01000544.1, on the reverse strand, counting down.
AATAATTAATATTTTTTTATTATAAATGGATGATTTTTATTAATTTTTAAATGATCTTAAGAAATGAATTTAAAGTTTTTTTTTTAATTATACGAAACACAAATTTAACATTTTTTTTTATTAATATTTGATTATTTAAGATTACTCACAAATCCCTCAAATTATTTCTAAATAAATTTTTTGATGATGATTTTTGTCACTAAGTATTTGAACAGTACGGCAAGGGCAGAGATGAAACTTCTCCTTTTGGGAGGACGGGTGTTCTGAAGGTATAAGTCACTCTTCGACCAGGAATACAGGTCGAACCCGGCTCCCCGAATCTGACCGACCAGAGGACAAAACATGGTGCAGGCTTCAGAGACCGGCAACATCAGAGCCGAGACTGACCACTTTAGCCTGATAGCTCGGCTCGGTAGTATCTTCATTTCGAGTCGTGAGAATGTGCTCGGACATTTAAGGTCAGGTCGGAAGTAGTTGGCATAGTACGGCTCATTGTCTGGCCGTCCTCATGACACCCGACGTGTGATCGGGACTATTTGGACTTTTCCCTCTGACAGGTACCACCGTATGAGAGATATTTTCAGGCTGGCATCATAATGGTGAATTGTGGCAGTGTAGAAAATAGAGTGATGTGATAGGGAGTCAGATGACAGGCTCACTTTTGGTGAGACAGTTGGTACAGAGAGCCCGTCAATCAGTCGGAGATTCACGTGGCTGACGTCATGAAAACATGAGAACAGTGTTGTATTCCTCTTAGTATATAAAGGGAGGGTAGTCTAATTTGAATAGGTTGGCAATAATCTCAAAAAAAAAAAGCATTACTTGTAAAAACACAACAAAAGCAAACTGCTTGGTAACATTAGACCACCGTTGAAAAGAGGTCAGCCGAGCTAGTTTTGGTAATAAAAGTAACATCTTACTTTGTGCCCGAGGACGTAGGTTGGATTCACTCTGTCGAACCACATAAAACCCTATTGTCGATCTTGTGTTGATCTGTCTTTTGCTAAATTTGCTTTCGGTCCCCCATAACCAAATAAATTAACGGTTCAAGGAGGATTATTCCGGGAGCGTTATCCCGAAACTGCCCCTGGAACAAAAATCACCCGTCAACAGTTGGCGCCGTCTGTGGGGAGAGAACAAAAAGCAACTTGTGTGGTAAGACGATTGCGGGAGACGGGAACCATGGGTCATCGGAGGGTTCAGCAACAGAGTGGAAAGAGAAATGGAACGGACGGAAGCTGGTCAGAGTGGAAAGAGGAAGGGAAGCGCAAGAAGAATGAAGATTGACGATAGTGGTAAAGAGGAGGGAAGGAACGCCCAAGGAGTTAGAGCAGTAATAGCTCTCCTCATTGAGCTGTAGAATGGAATGTAAAAAAGATTACCATCGATCACCCAATAGGACTAAGCCGTAGAATGAAATGTAACGTCAAAAATGGGTGACGTTTGCACGCCGCTGGTCATAAATGACAAGTTCCTCTTAGAGAAGGCGCGGTGTTTGTTCGGCCTGCCAAGTCCTCGGATTCACAGCCAAGGTAGTCCTCAATGATCGACAAGCGAACATATATGACCATGGCACTAGATCGGTATCCAAAAGAGCCGTTGGCTTATTATGCAGTGGTCGCCCCGAATGAGGGGAAAAGAGAAAAAGCCCACGGGGCGGGCCACTAGGACCCCCAATTTACTTAGAAATGATTTTGGAAGGCTCAGTTTGGGGGAATCCTGTCAACACGGTCCAGAATTTCAGAATCAAGTTCAGACTAGAAGATGTGATCGGACTACAAGACAAGAACCAGAAAATTATTGTAAAAGCCTCTCTTAAAATAACCCGCAAAGAGTTGTAAGAAGGGCAGTAGGTCCTTCGAATATGAATAAGACTTTCTCTTTTGAATTAAAAACTTGTCTATTTTACTTGTTTATTAATTGAATGTGAAAGCCAAGTTCAATATTCCTGGGATGTGCTCGAAGCGAATGGGTGATTGGTAGTTGGGAAGGGCACCAAGCCCATGGCACGCCAATCCCGGGTGTCATTATCAAACCCCCGGGTGGAAGTGTTCCGACCTGACTTTTTTCACCTTTGAGGATCCAGAACGCATCAAGGGATGGAGTACATGTGGGAAAAGCGCGAACCCCTCGTGGCACACCAATCCCGGGTGTCATTATCAAACCCCCGAGGCCGGAGCATTACTACCCCATGACTCGCATTTTTGAGGAATTATTCGGGATGGCGAACACGGAGAGGTTTCTTCCCCCGTGAGTTATCTACCTAACCGAGCTCCTGCAACCTCCGGGATGGTGAAAACGGAGAGGTTTCTTCCCCCGTGAGTTATCTGCCTAACCGAGCTCCTGCAACCTTCGGGATGGCGAACACGGGGAGGTTTCTTCCCGATGAGTTATCTGTCTAACCGAGCTCCTGCAATCTTCGGGATGGCGAACACGGGGAGGTTTCTTCCCTCATGAGTTATCTGCCTAACCGCCTCGTATTAAAATAGGCATAGCATGGGGATGTTTCTACCCTCATGGCTTTGGCCGCTCACTGATCTGTAGCCTGACTAGCCGGGACGCTGAATTGTAAGGTTCAAAATTGTGTTTTGGGAGGCACCAGGTAGGACGCTTCATCGGGGCACCCTAGCTATTATCTTTCTAGGTTTGTGTGGAGTATGGGCTAAGTCACCTCTGATGTACTAACCTTGTCCCGATTCCACTTTTTCTTTTTGCTGATGTCCGACAGAGCCTCGGAGGTTGAAGTTTTTTTCCTCACGATTAAGTCTCATATGTTCCACCAGCTCAGGGCTGGATTCGTTCCGCTGAGGCTATTTATTTCACCAGATCGGGGCTCGATTCGTTCCGCCGAGGCTATTTGTTCCACCAGATCGGGGCTGGATTCATTCCGCTGAAGATCTTTATTCCACCAGCCCGGGGCAGGATTAATTATGTCGAGGCTATTTGTTTCACCATCTCGAGGCTGGATTCGTTCCGCCAAGGCTATATGTTCCACTAGCTCGGCGCTAGATTCGTTCCACCGAGGCTATTTAATCAACCAACTCATGGTTGGATTCGTTCCACCGAGGCTATTTAATCCACCAGCTCAAGGCTGAATTCGTTCCGCCGATGCTATTTATTCCACCAACTCCGGGCTGGATACGTCCCGCTGAGGTTATTTATTCCACCAGCTCAGGGCTAGATACGTTCTGCCAAGGCTATTTATTCCACCAGCTCGGGGCTAGGTTTGTCCCGCCGAGGCCATGTGTATTGCTAGCTCGAGGTCGGGTTAGGTCTCATCGAGTGGATCATCATCGGCATGGGATCAGATCATTTCCCCCATGATCGGGTTCGTATTAGTCCGGGGAGGTAACATTCTTTCAGAGCCAAGTGTTATACTACCTTGGGGTCGAGTTACGTCCTACCGAGGGGCTCATCATCGGCATGGGGTCGGATCATTTCCCCCATGGTCGGATTCCTATTGGTCTGGGGATGTAACATTCCCTTGGAGCCAAGTGTTCTACTACCTCGGGGTCGGGTTATGTCCCACCGAGAGGCTCATCATCGGCATGAGGTCGGATCATTTCCCCCATGGTCGGATTCCTATTAGTCTAGGGAGGTAACATTCCCTCGGAGCCTAGTGTTCTACCACATCGGGGTCGGGTTACGTCCCACCGAGCGGATTATCATCGGCATGGTGTCAGAGCATCTCCCTCATTGCCGGCTCTCCACTGTTACAAGGAGGTAACATTCCCTCGGAGCTAAGTATACTTCTACCTTGGGTCGGGTTATATCCCACCGAGAGGATTATCATCGGCATGGGGTAGGAGCATCTCCCCCATGGCTGGCTTGCCATTTGTCCGGGAGGTAATATTTCCTCGGAGCCAAGTGTTCTACTATCTTGGGGTCGGGTTACGTCCCACCGAGAGGCTCATCACCGGCATGGGGTCGTAGTATCTCGCCCATGGCCGGCGCACAATTGGTTCGGGGAGGTAACATTCCCTCAAAGCCAAGTTTGTTGATTAGCTCGGGGTCGGGACACCGAGTGGATTATCATTGGCTCGGGAACGGAGTATTTCCCCCATGGTCGGATTCCTATTGGTCCGGGGAGGTGACATTCCATCGGAGCCAAGTGTTCTACTTCCTCGGGGTCGGGTTACGTCCCACCGAGAGGCTCATCATCGGTATGAGGTCGGATCATTTCCCCCATTTCCGGATTCCTATTAGTCCGGGGAGGTAACATTCCTTCGGAGCCTAGTGTTCTACCACCTCGGGGTTGGGTTACGTCCCACTGAGCGGATTATCATCGGCATGGTGTCGGAGCATCTACCCCATGGCCGGCTCTCCATTGGTCTGGGGAGATTATATTCCCTTGGAGCTAAGTATAGTGCTACCTCGGGGTCGGGTTATGTCCCACCGAGAGGATTATCATCGGCATGGGGTCGGAGCATCTCCCCTATCGCCGGCTTGCCATTTGTCCGGGGATGTAATTTTTCCTCGGAGCCAAGTGTTCTACTACCTCGGTGTCGGGTTATGTCCCGCCGAGAGGCTCATCACCGGCATGGGGTTGTAGCATCTCCCCCATGGCCGGCTACCAATTGGTCCGGGGGGTAACATTCCCTCAAAGCCAAGTTTATTGATTAGCTCGGGGTCGGGACACCAAGTGGATTATCATTGGCTCGGGAACAGAGTATTTCCCCTATGGCCGGATTCCTATTAGTCCGGGGAGGTAACATTCCCTCGGAGCCAGTTGTTCTACTATCTCGGGGTCGGGTTACGTCCCACCGAGAGGCTCATCATCGGCATGAGGTCGAATCATTTCCCCCATGGCCGGATTCATATTGGTTCTGGGGAGGTAACATTCCATCGTAGCCAAGTGTTATACTACCTCGGGGTCGGGTTACGTCCTACCGAGCGGATTATCATCGGCATGGGGTCAGAGCATCTCCCCCATGACCGGATCTCCATTGGTCAGGGGAGGTAACATTCCCTCTGAGACAGGTGTTCTACTACCTCGGGGTCGGGTTACGTCCCACTGAGAGGCTCATCACCGGAATTGGGTCATCACTAGCTCGGGGTCGGGTCATCGATTGGAGTATCATTGGTTCGGGAATGGAGTATTACCCATATAGTCGGATTCCTATTGGTCCTGGGAGGTGACATTCCCCCGGAGCCAAGTGTTCTACTACCTCGGGGTCGGGTTACGTCCCACCGAGAGGCTCATCATCGGCATGGGGTCGGATCATTTCTGCCATGGTCAGATTCCTATTGGTCCGGGGAGGTAACATTCCTTCGGAGCCAAGTGTTCTACTAACTCTGGGTTGTGTTACGTCCCACCGAGTGGATTATCATCGGCATGGGGTCGGAGCATCTCCCCATGGCCGGCTCTCCATTGGTCCGGGGAGGTAACATTCCCTCGGAGCCAAGTATACTGCTACCTCGAGGTCGGGTTATGTCCCACCGAGAAGATTATCATCGGCATGGGGTCGGAGCATCTCCCCCACTGCCGAATTGCCATTGGTTCGGGGAGGTAACATTCCCCCAGAGACAGGTGTTCTACTACCTCGCGGTTGGTTTACGTCCCACCGAGAGGCTCATCACCGGCATGGGGTCGTAGCTTCTCCTTCATTGCCGGATCCCAATTGGTTCGGGGAAGTAACATTTCCTCAAAGCGAAGTTTATTGATTAGCTCGGAGTCGGGTCACTGAGTGGGTTATCATTGGCTCGGGAATAGAGTATTTCCCCTATGGCCGGATTCATATTGATCCAGGGAGGTAACATTCCCTCGGAGCCTAGTGTTCTACCACCTCGGGGTCGGGTTATGTCCGAACGAGCAGATTATCATCGGCATGGTGTCGGAGCATCTCCCCAATGGCCGGCTCTCCATTGGTCCGGGGAGGTAACATTCCCTCGGAGCCAAGTATACTACTACCTCGGGGTCAGGTTATGTCTCACCGAGAGGATTATCATCGGCATGGGGTCGGAGCAACTCCCCCATGGCCTGCATGCCATTGGTCTGGGGAGGTAACATTCCCTCAGAGCCAAGTGTTCTCCTACCTCGGGGTCGGGTTACGTCCCACCGAGAGGCTCATCAATGGCATAAGGTCGTAGCATCTCCCCCATGGCCGGCTCCCAATTAGTTCGGGGAGGTAACATTCCATCAAAGCCAAGTTTATTGATTACCTCGGGGTCAGGTCGCTGAGTGGATTATCATTGGCTCGGGAACAAATTATTTCCCTCATGGCTGGATTCCTATTGGTCCGGGGAGGTAACATTCCCTCGGAGCCAAGTGTTCTACTACCTCGGGGACAGATACGTCCCACCGAGAGGCTCATCACCGGTATGGGGTCGTTGCATCTCCCTCATGGCCGGCTCCAAATTGGTTCGGGGAGGTAACATTCCCTCGGAGCCAAGTTTGTTGATTAGCTCGGGGTCGGGTCACCGAGTGGATTATCATTGGCTCTGAAACGGAGTATTTCCCCTATGGCCGAATTCCTATTGGTCCGGGGAGGTAACATTCCCTCGAAGCTAAGAGTTCTACTACCTCGGGGTCGGGTTACGTCCCATCGAGCGGATTATCATCGGCATGGGGTCAGAGCATGTCCCCCATGGGTGGCTCTCCATTGGTCCTGGGAGGTAATATTCTCTCGGAGCCAAGTGTTCTACACCTCGAGGTCGGCTACGTCCCACCGAGAGGCTCATCATCAATATGAGGTCGGATCATTTCCCCCATGGCCAGATTCTTATTGTTCTGGGTAGGTAACATTCCCTCGGAGCCAAGAGTTATACCACCTCGGGGTCGTGTTACGTCCCACCGAGAGGCTCATCATCGGCATGGGGTCTGATCATTTCCCCCATGGCCGGATTCATATTGGTCCGGGGAGGTAACATTCCCTCGGAGCCAAGTGTTCTACTAACTCGGGGTCGGGTTACGTCCCACCGGGTGGATTATCATTGGCATGGGGTCGGAGCATCTCCCCCATGGCCGCCTCTCCATTGGTCCGAGGAGGTAACATTCTCTCGGATCCAAGTATACTGCTACATCGGGGTCGGGTTATGTCACTCCGAGAGGATTATCATCGGCATTGGGTCGGAGCATCTCCCTCATGGCCGGCTTGCCATTGGTTCGTGGAGGTAACTTTCCCTCAAATACAGGTGTTCTACTACCTAGGGGTCAGGTTACGTCCCTCCGAGAGGCTCATCACCAGCATGGGGTCGTAGCATCTCCCCCATGGGCGGCTTCCAATTGGTTCAGGGAAGTAACATTACCTCAAAGCCAAGTTTATTGATTAGCTCGGGTCGGGTCACCGAGTGGGTTATCATTGGCTCGGGAATAGAGTATTTCCCCTATGGCCGGATTCCTATTGGTCCGGGGAGGTAAAAGTCCCTCGGAGCCTAGTGTTCTACCACATCGAGGTCGGGTTATATCCCACTCAGCAGATTATCATCGGCATGGTGTCGGAGCATCTCCCCCATGGCCGGCTCTCTATTGGTCCGGGGAGGTAACATTCCCTCAGAGCCAAGTATACTGCTACGTCGGGGTCAGGTTATGTCCCACCTATAGGATTATTATTGGCATGGGTTCGGAGCATCTCCCCCATGGCCTACATGCCATTGGTCCGGGGAGGTAACATTCCCTCGGACCCAAGTGTTCTACTACCTTGGGGTCGGGTTACGTCCCACCAAGAGGCTCATCAACGGTATGGGGTCGTAGCGTCTCCCCCATGGCCGGCTCCCAATTAGTTCGGGGAGGTAACATTCCCTCAAAGCCAAGTTTATCGATTACCTCGGGGTCGGGTCTCTGAGTGGATTATCATTGGCTCGGGAACGGAGTATTTCCCAATGGCTGGATTCCTATTGGTCGGGGAGGTAACATTCCCTTGGAGCCAAGTGTTCTACTACCTCGGGGTCAAATACGTCCCACTGAGAGGCTCATCACTGGCATTGGGTCGTAGCATATCCCCCATGGCCTGCTCTAAATTGGTTCGGGGAGGTAACATTCCTTTGGAGCCAAGTTTATTGATTAGCTCGGGTCGGGTCACCGAGTGGATTATCATTGGCTCCGAAACATAGTATTTCCCCTATGGCCGAATTCCTATTGGTCCGGGGAGGTAACATTCCCTCGGAGCCAAAAGTTCTACTACTTCGGGGTCGGGTTACGTCCCACTGAGCGGATTATCATCGGCATGGGGTCAGAGCATCTCCCCCATGGCCGGCTCTTCATTGGTCCTGGGAGGTAATATTCTATCGGAGCCAAGTAATCTACTACCTCGGGGTCGGGTACGTCCCACCGAGAGGCTCATCATAAGCATGAGGTCGGATCATTTCCCCCATGGCCGGATTCTTATTAGTCCGGGAAGGTAACATTCCCTCGGAGCCAATAGTTCTACTACCTCGTGGCCGGGTTACGTCCCGCCGAGAAGATTATCATCGGCATGGGGTCAGAGCATCTCCCTCATGGCCAGCTCTCCATTGGTCCTGGGAGGTAACATTCTCTCGGAGCCAAGTGTTCTACTACCTCGGGGTCAGATACGTCCCACCGAGAGGCTCATCACCGGCATGAGGTCGTTGCATCTCCCCCATGGGCGGCTCCCAATTGGTTCGGGGAGGTAACATTCCCTCTGAGCCAAGTTTATTGATTAGCTCGGGTTCGGGTCACCGAGTGGATTATCATTGGCTCCAAAACGGAGTATTTCCCCTATGGCCGAATTCCTATTGGTCCGAGGAGGTAACATCCCCTCGGAGCCAAGAGTTCTACTACCTCGGGGTCGGGTTACGTCCCACTGAGCTGATTATCATCGGCATGGGGTCAGAGCATCTCCCCCATGGTCGGCTCTCCATTGGTCCTATGAGGTAATATTCTCTCGGAGCCAAGTATTCTACTACCTCGGGGTCGGGTACGTCCCACCGAGAAGCTCATCATCAACATGAGGTCGGATCATTTTCCCCATGCTCAGATTCCTATTGGTCCGGGAAGGTAACATTCCCTCGAAGCCAAGAGTTCTACTACCTCGGGGTCGGGTTAAGTCCCACCGAGCGGATTATCATCGGCATGGGGTCAGAGCATCTCCCTCATTGCCGGCTCTCCATTGGTCCTGGGAGGTATCATTCTCTCAGAGCCAAGTGTTCTACTACCTCGGGTCGGGTTACGTCCCACCGAGAGGCTCATCACCGGCATGGGGTCGTAGCATCTCCCATGGCCGGCTCCCATTGGTTCGGTGAGGTAACATTTCCTCGGAGCCAATTTTATTGATTAACTTGGGGTCGGGTCACCGAGTGGATTATCATTGGCTCCGAAACATAGTATTTCCCCCATGGTCCGAATACTATTGGTCTGTGGAGGTAATATTGCCTCGGAGCCAAGTATTCTTCTACCTCGGGGTCGGGTTACATCCTACTGAGGATTCATCATCGGTATAGGGTCGGATCATTTCCCCCATGGCCGGATTCCTATTAGTTCGGGGAGTAACATTCCTTCGGAGCCAAGTGTTCTACTACCTCGGGGTCGGGTTACGTCCCACAGAGAGGCTCATCACCGGTAAGGGGTCGTAGCATCTCCCCCATGGTCGGCTCCCAATTTGTTCGGGGAAGTAACATTCCCTCAAGGCCAAGTTTATTGATTAGCTCGGCGTCGGGTCACCGAATGGGTTATCATTGGCTCGGGAACAGAGTATTTCCCCCATGGCCGGCTCTTCATTGGTCCGGGGAGGTAACATTCCCTCAGAGCCTAGTGTTCTACCACCTCGGGGTCGAGTTTTGTCCCACCGGGCAGATTATCATCGGCATGGTGTCGGAGCATCTCCCCCATGGCCGACTCTCTATTGGTTCGGGGAGGTAACATTCCCCCGGAGCCAAGTATAATACTACGTCGGGGTCAGGTTATGTCCCACCGAGAGGATTATCATCGGCATGGGGTCAGAGCATCTCCCCCATGGCCTGCATGCCATTTGTCCGGGGAGGTAACATTCCCTCAGAGTCAAGTGTTCTGCTACCTCGGGGTCGTGTTACGTCCCACCGAGAGGCTCATCAACGGCATGGGGTCGTAGCATCTCCCACATGGCCGGCTCCCAATTAGTTCGGGGAGGTAACATTCCCTCAAAGCCAAGTTTATTGATTACCTCGCGGTCGGGTCGCTGAGTGGATTATCATTGGCTCGGGATCGGAGTATTTCCCCCATGGCTGGATTCCTATTGGTCCGGGGAGGTAACATTCCCTCGGAGCCAAGTGTTTTACTACCTCGGGGTCAGATACGTCCCACCGAGAGGCTCATCACCGACATGGGGTCGTTGCATCTCCCCCATGGCCTGCTCCAAATTAGTTCGGGGAGGTAACATTCCCTCGGAGACAGGTTTATTGATTAGCTCGGGGTCGGGTCACCGAGTAGATTATCATTGGCTCCGAAACGGAGTATTTCCCCTATGGCCGAATTCCTATTGGTCCGGTGAGGTAATATTCCCTCGAAGCTAAGAGTTCTACTACCTCGGGGTCGGGTTACGTCCCATCGAGCGGATTATCATCGGCATGGGGTCAGAGCATCTCCTCATGGCGGCTCTCCATTGGTCTTGGGAGGTAATATTCTCTCGGAGCCAAGTGTTCTACTACCTCAGGGTCGGGTAGGTCACACCGAGACGCTCATCATCAGCATGAGGTCGGATCATTTCCCCCATGGCAGGATTCCTATTGCTCCGGGAAGATAACATTCCCTCAGAGCCAAGATTCTACTACCTCGGGGTCGTGTTACGTCCCACCGAGCGGATTATCATCGGCATGGGGTCAGAGCATCTCCCCCATGGCCGGCTCTCTATTGGTCCTGAGAGGTAACATTCTCTCGGAGCCAAGTGTTCTACTACCTCGGGGTCGGGTTACGTCCCACCGAGAGGCTCATCATCGGCATGGGGTCGTAGCATCTCCCCCATGGCCGACTCCCAATTGGTTCGGGGAGGTAACATTCCCTCGGTGCCAAGTTTATTGATTAGCTCGGGGTCGAGTCACCGAGTGGATTATCATTAGCTCCGGAATAGAGTATTTCCCCCATGGTCTGATTCCTATTGGTCCGTGGAGGTAATATTTCCTCAGAGCCAATTGTTCTACTACCTCGGGGTCGGGTTATCTCCCACCGAGGATTCATCATCGGCATGGGGTCGGATCATTTCTCCATGGCCGGATTCCTATTGGTCCGGGGAGGTAACATTCCTTCAGATCCTAGTGTTCTACTAACTCGGGGTCGGGTTACGTCCCACCAAGCGGATTATCATCCGCATGGGGTCGGATAATCTCCCCATGGCCGGCTCCCAATTAGTTCGGGGAGGTAACATTCCCTCAAAGCCAAGTTTATTGATTACCTCGCGGTCGGGTCGCTGAGTGGATTATCATTGGCTCGGGATCGGAGTATTTCCCTCATGGCTGGATTCCTATTGGTCCAGGGAGGTAACATTCCCTCGGAGCCAAGTGTTCTACTACCTCGGGGTCAGATACATCCCACCGAGAGGCTCATCACCGACATGGGGTCGTTGCATCTCCCCCATGGCCTGCTCCAAATTAGTTCGGGGAGGTAACATTCCCTCGGAGACAGGTTTATTGATTAGCTCGGGGTTGGGTCACCGAGTGGATTATCATTGGCTCCGAAACAGAGTATTTCCCCTATGGCCGAATTCCTATTGGTCCGGGGAGGTAACATTCCCTCGAAGCTAAGAGTTCTACTACCTCGGGGTCGGGTTATGTCCAATCGAGCAGATTATCATCGGCATGGGGTCAGAGCATCTCCCCCATGAGCGGCTCTCCATTGGTCTTGGGAGGTAATATTCTCTCGGAGCCAAGTGTTCTACTACCTCAGGGTCGGGTACGTCACACCGAGACGCTCATCATCAGCATGAGGTCGGATCATTTGCCCATGGCAGGATTCTTATTGCTCCGGGAAGGTAACATTCCCTCGGAGCCAAGAGTTCTACTACCTCGGGGTCGTGTTACGTCCCACCGAGCGGATTATCATCGGCATGGGGTCAGAGCATCTCCCCCATGGCCGGCTCTCTATTGGTCCTGAGAGGTAACATTCTCTCGGAGCCAAGTGTTCTATTACCTCGGGGTCGGGTTACGTCCCACCGAGAGGCTCATCATCGGCATGGGGTCGTAGCATCTCCCCCATGGCCGACTCCCAATTGGTTCGGGGAGGTAACATTCCCTCGGTGCCAAGTTTATTGATTAGCTCGGGGTCGAGTCACCGAGTGGATTATCATTAGCTCCGGAATAGAGTATTTCCCCCACGGTCTGATTCATATTGGTCCGTGGAGGTAATATTTCCTCAGAGCCAATTGTTTTATACTACCTCGGGGTCGGGTTACGTCCCACCGAGGATTCATCATCGGCATGGGGTCGGATCATTTCTCCATGGCCGGATTCCTATTGGTCCGGGGAGGTAACATTCCTTCAGAGCCTAGTGTTCTACTAACTCGGGGTCGGGTTACGTCCCACCAAGCGGATTATCATCCGCATGGGGTCGGAGAATCTCCCCATGGCCGGCTCTTCATTGGTCCGGGGAGGTAACATTCCCTAAGAGCCAAGTATACTGCTGCCTCGGGGTCGGGTTACATCCCACCGAGAGGATTATCATCGGCATGGGGTCGGAGCATCTCACCCATTGCACGCTCTCCATTGGTCCGGGGAGGTAACATTCCCTCGGAGCCTAGTATACTGCTAACTCGGGGTCAGGTTATGTCCCACCGAGAGGATTATCATCTAGATGGGGTCGGAGCATCTCCCACATGGCCGGCTTGCCATTGATCCGAGGAGGTAACATTCCCTCAGAGCCAAGTGTTCTACTACCTCGGGGTCGGGTTGCGTCCCACCGAGAGGCTCATCACCGGTATGGGGTTGTAGCATCTCCGCCATGGCCGGCTCCCAATTGGTTCGAGGAGGTAACATTCCCTCAAAGCCAAGTTTATTGATTAGCTCAGGGTCGGGTCACCGAGTGGATTATCATTGTCTCGGGAACGGAGTATTTCCCCTATGGCCGGATTCCTATTGGTCCGGGGAGGTAAGATTCCCTCGGAGCCAATAGTTCTACTACCTCGGGGTCGGGTACATCCCACCGAGAGGCTCATCATCGGCATGAGTTCGATCATTTCCCCCATGGCCGGATTCCTATTGGTCCGGGGATATAACATTCCCTCGGAGCCAAGTGTTCTACTACCTCGGGGTCGTGTTACGTCCCACTGGGAGGCTCATCACTGGCATGGGGTCGTAGAATCTCCCCCATGGCCGGCTCCCATTTGGTTCGGGGAGGTAACATTCCCTCAAAGCCAAGTTTATTGATTAGCTCGGGGTCGGGTCACCGAGTAGATTATCATTGGCTCATGAACTAAGTATTTACCTCATGGCCGGATTCCTATTGGTCCGGGGAGGTAACATTCCCTCGAAGCCAAGTGTTCTACTACCTCGGGGTCGGGTACGTCCCACCGATAGGCTCATCATCAGCATGAGGTCGTATCATTTCCCCCATGGCCGAATTCCTATTGGTCCGGGGAGGTAACATTCCCTCAGAGCCAAGAGTTCTACTACCTCGGGGTCGGGTTACGTCCCAACGAGCGGATTATCATCGGTATGGGGTCAGAGCATCTCCCTCATGGTCGGCTTTCCATTGGTATTGGGAGGTAACATTCTCTTGGAGCCAAGTGTTCTACTACCTCGGGGTCGGGTTATGTCCCACCGAGAGGCTCATCACCGACATGGAGTCGTATCATCTTTCCCATGGTCGGCTCCCAATTGGTTCAGGGAGGTAACATTCCCTCGGAACCAAGTTTATTGATTAGCTCGGGGTCGGGTCATCGAGTGGATTATCATTGGCTCCGGAAAAGAGTATTTCCCCCATGGCCGGATTCTTATTGGTCCGGGGAGGTAACATTCCCTCGGAGCCAAGTGTTCTACTACATCGGGGTAGGGTTATGTCCCACCGAGAGGCTCATCATCGGCATGGAGTCGGATCATTTCCCCCATGTCCGGATTCCTATTGGTCCGGGGAGGTAACATTCCCTCGGAGCTAAGTGTTCTACTACCTCCGGATGGAGTTACGTCCCACCGAGAGGCTCATCACCGGCATGGGGTCGGAGCATCTCCCCCATGGCCGGCTCCCAATTAGTTCATGGAGGTAACATTCCCTCGGAACCAAGTTTATTGATTAGCTCGGAGTTGGGTCACGTCTCACCGAGTGGATTATCATTGGCTCGGGAACGGAGTATTCCCCTCATGGCTGAATCCAAATTGATCGAGATCAGAACTTCTTCTCACATTCAGATTCGGAAGAGCAAGTTAGTAAGATAAAAGCGGAAGCTATGCTAAGTATGGAAGACATGAAATGAAACATTCAGAGATAGATACGAGAAAGTAAAGTGTAAATGTTATTACAAAATATAAGTGTATTGTTTGTTACACAGGGCCCCCTTAGGGTCACCCTCATTCATCAGCCCGAACAGGGGCAACCGGTTCTTCTTGATCGGGTCCGGGTGGCAAGATCTCTTATACAGGCTCGGCAGGAGCAATCTCGGCTTCAATTTGGGAGGTAGGAGGGGCTACGACTTCTTCTGTTACAGGCACTTCGGGGGCGGGGGCAGGAGCCTCGGGCTGTAACGCATCGGGAACTAGGGACATGGTCACGGTAGATATGGGTTCGGGATCCTGAATCTGTTCTGGAGGAGGGGCGAGCAGTGCAAGAGCTTCGTCCTCCGAGAGCTCCCATTTGCAGAATTGGATGGCAACGTGGACAGGTCCCATGTCCACCTCGGGCATCAGCATTGGAATAATTTTAGCACAGTCACTGACCTCTTCTAGCTTGGCATTCTCCAGCTCGTCTTCTAGTTGGGCCTCTCCGTTTCTCAGGTCTTCCCGAGCCTGATCCCTCTCTTTGATCGCCGCTTTGAGCTTAGAATCCGAGAATGCTGCCCCCCACCTCAGCAGTTTGGCTTCCTCCTCGGTAGCCTCCATTTTCTTCTTGGCAATGGCAGAGGCATTGCGGAAGGAATCAATGAACGCGGTGGCCTCGGCCGCGGCCTATCAAAGCGTTTGGTTTTCCCTCTCTTTTCTGGCCAGCTCGGCCACGGCCTACCTCAAATCTTGTTCCTTCCTGGACAGCTCGGCCTCCCGCTCCATAATCTGAGATTGGAGCCTCTGCACCTGGCCTCCCTCGGACAGAAGGCTCATCCGTAAGTCCTTATTCCGAGCCATCACATAACCCATCTTTAAGAGAGAAAGAAAAGATTAGAATTCATCAAGTAAAAGCATGGAACAGAAATTGGGAAGAATGTTTACCTAGATGATTCGGGCAGAGAATTTGGAAATCACTTCCTCGGGGGAGATGTCCTCAAATTTTGGGATCTGCTCGGGGGGCACTGTCTCAGCCAGTAAGTTGATCGCAGGCACCAGATGAGACGTCGTATCCCGAACCATCCCACTAAGGTCATCCACCCCCAGCACTACCCCTCATTTCCTGGTCTTGGGAGGAGCCTTAGTAGTTCGTCTCTCCCTCCGAGCAGCAGATTTCCTGGTAAGAGGCTTCATTTCTTCTTCCTCCTCTTGGAGCTTGACTACTTCTTCTCTGAGCATACGGCGGCGTTTACTCGCAGGCCTGGGTGAGGCAGGAGATGGTTGGACCTTTGGACTTGGTGACGCCTCTGTGAGAGTAGTTTGAGGAAGTGCCGCTGGACGAGCAATCAATTTGGCTTTTCCCTTAGCCTCCGCAAGAATCAGAGTGGTCAACCACCGCCGAGAACTTCCAGATTCACCCTGACCAATCCTCTTGGTCAGGCCCTAGATCCGCCCTAAGTACTTAGCCGGTTTTGTCATTCCTGCGGAATACAATGCAAAGATCATGGTCAGTTTCTAAATACGGGTAACCTCATTCATGTTTGAGCTGAGCACAAGGGATTTTTCAGAAGGTTAGAGGGCAGCTACCTAATCGACCTAGAGCCTAAGGGGGTACATTTCGGATAAGGCCTGATTCTACAAAGGCCGCATCATTGACAATTTTCCTCCAAGGGCCAGCAAAATTCCGGGCCCTTTTTATCCTGGTCCGGACCTCATGGCTGACTTTGGGAGGATCTCTCCATTAGGCTGAAAAGGTTTTGGGAGTTAGTATTTTTTCATGAATTAAGAAAAGAAACTAAGGGCTCAGGTCCTCACCTCCTGCTGAGAAAACATCTGGGATGTCTATCTCTTCAGAACTTGTTGACCGAGATCGGCCCCAGTCACTCGTGGCCCAGAACCACGAGTCTTTGAAGTTTTTGTTAGTCTAGGGGAGCTCGGTAATGAGAGCGGGGACGTCGGCTTAAGAGGAGAGGTAGTACCAATCGTGGTGGGATTTCGGGTTGGCCTTCAACTTATATAGTCTTTGCAGCTCCACAAAGGTCGGCTCTCCAAGGCCCGCTCGGTGCCATATTACATGAAGACTGGCCTATATCCGCCAGCTATTCAGATTCAGTTGGCATGGGGCAACTTCCATCATACTGAGCATCCTCGCAAAATACGACTGGATGGGCAGCCGTAGACCGCACTCGAAGAAGGAAGGAAGAAGGGCCACAGAGCCAGACTCAGGCCGACTTGCGTGTTTGGCAAGGCCCGGGACCTCAAGTGTTATGTCTATAGGAATCTCATACTGGTGGCGGAGAATGCTCAGAGCGTCTTCCGTGATGATTAAAGGACAGTCCATGTCCAAGGATGACCCGTCTAATTCTCTAGGTTCAGGATCTTTCCGGGGAATTCGATGGTGGTAAGTATCATTTTCCTCTTGGGAAGGGGTTGGAGTAGTATCTAATTCTTCCAAGCTGGCCGAGCTTGAGGAAGCCTCTTCAGTACGAGGAGGTTGGGGGTTTGTGGGTTGAGCTGAGGATGATTCGACGTCAGACATTCCTAGCAATGGTAGGGTCCGAGAAGGACAGTTAGAAATCAGTTTAGGGGCACCACAGACTCAAAGGCTATTCTAACTTCCGGGGACGTAGGCCTAAAATCTCTAAACTTCCTAGTAATGGCCACAAACAGTAAGTGTCTTCCTCAAACATCAAACCAACACACATGACAAACAGCAAACACAGAAAACCTGAAACTCAAACACCCTAACCCACAACCCATCATTCAACCAAGAATCACATGTATCCTACATCACCCAACCAACCTGAAACACACATTTGTAGCACAGAACATGGCCATGAACAAGATAGAAAAATAAAGAGCAAGCAAGGATGAATAGACGAACATTCACAAGCAGCAAATAGTCGCGGGAAATTTCAGTAATTGAAAATAAAGAGGTCGAGCAGAAAGCTTACTTGATTCAAGAGGATGTATCAACGGTTGGTCTGGTCGGTCTTGGAGTTTGCTGATCTCATGCAAGGAGGAATGAGTCTCTTGCGCTTCGGAAGTGCTGGTTTTTGTAAAAGAAAGAAATGAGTGTTGCTTCCTGCTTTTATAGATAGCTCGGGGTATTTCTAGCCGCTGGATCAGAGAGAAGACTCGGATGTGCACCGCGTGTCGCTTCCAAGCTCCATCTGCTCAGATTATGATGAACAGCTGAGATTGGAAACCTTTTGGCTACCCTTGGAACGGTTGATTGTTTTGATTTTTGGCGAGAGGATCACAGATGCTTGACAAGTGTCGCATTCAGACTAAACCCTAGAAGTGATTTGATGGGCATTTAAGAGGTCGTGATGGTTTACGGTTTCCAAGGGACGGCTACCAAAAGGGTAAATTGGGTATTTGCTTCAAGACAGAGGATCATTTGGACGGATATCAGAACTCTTGGTGACCGAGCACATGAAGATGACAGGAACGACCTGATTGGAAACCAATGCAGTTTTCTCTGTGGCCTGTGGAGCCGGCCACTAACTGCCTGATCAGCACACACATGACTTTGTAGTTCGCGGTACCAACTCGTACACTCAATGAAACCGAGAACTATGGGACATATGTTGATGATGATTTTTGTCACTAAGTATTTGAACAGTATAGCAAGAGCAAAGATGGGACTTCTCCTTTTGGGAGGACAAGTGTTCTGAAGGTATAAGTCACTCTTCGACCAGGAATAGAGGTCGGATCCGGCTCCCCGAATCTGACCGACCAGAGGACACAGCATGGTGCAGGCTTCAGAGACCGACAACATCAGAGCCGAGACCGACCACTTTAGCCCGGTAGCTCGGCTCGGTAATATCTTTCTTTTGAGTCATGAGAATGAGCTCGTACATTTCAGGTCAGGTCGGAAGTAGTTGGCATAGTACGGCTCGTTGTCTGGCTGTCCTCATGACACCCGACGTGTGATCGGGACTATTTGAACTTTTCCCTATGACACGTACCACCGTATGAGAGATATTTACATGCTGGCATCATAATGGTGAAGTGTGGCTGTGTATAAAACAGACTGATGTGACTGGGAGTCATATGACAGGCTCACTTTCGGCGAGGCAGTTGGGGCAGAGAACCCGTCAATCAGTCGGAGATTCACGTGGCTGACGTCATGAAAACATGATAACAGTGTTGTATTTCTCTTAGTATATAAAGGGAGAGTAGTCTCATTTGTATAGGTTGGCAATAATCTCAAAAAAAAAAACATTACTTGTAAAAACAAAACAAAAGCAAAATGTTCGGTAACATTAGACCACCTTTGAAAGAGGTCGGCCGAGCTAGTTTTTGTAATAAAAGTAATATTCTACTTTGTGCCCGTGGACGTAGGTTGGATTCATTCCGCCAAAACACGTAAAACATTCTTGTCGATCTTGTGTTGATCTGTCTTTTGCTAAATTTACTTTTGGTCCCCCATAACCAAACAAATTCACGGTTGAAGGAGGATTATTCCGGGAGCGTTATCCCGAAACTGCCCCTAGAACAAAAATCACCCATCAACAAAATTTATTATCGAGTTTCGATTAAACTGATAGGATAGAGATTAATGTTTTAATGGAAGCATCGTGGTGCAATCTTGCTTTGAAAGAAACTGCAAGGCACAAGCACATGATTTGACATGAATTTCTTAATGTCATTTCAGAAAGTCACAAGAGTAATAAAACCACAAACCACTGCCAAACAAAAGTACGACAGACTGATTAATTTATTTCTTTGAAATACACTGCAGAAGATATTTTATTCACAAATAATTCCATGTTGCATTGTTGCTCAGTGATTTTGAATTCTGAATTTCAATTTTTACATAATATGTTATTGGTTGGTTGAAAAGCTTTAATCTTTCATAATTTGGCAACTGAAACAAAAATAAGTAAAATAAAAATAGCAAACTTCATTACTTAGTAATGGAATGGAAATTTACACCTTAAGAATCAACCATTACATCCAATGACATATTAATATACTCAGCCTAAGTTGCCGATTACAATTCATTTGCAAGCCAAAAGGTGCTTCTGCACAATCCAGGAAGCACAAAAAAAAAAAAAAAGCTATTTCAAACACTAATGGCGGGTGGTAAAAATCCACCTCAGCCACATCGACATCAGGAACAAAAAGAAAAAAGAGATCCCAAATTATATTAAGAGGATCCCATGATAAGACACCCCACACTACACTGATAAAATCAACTCAAAATTAGAAAAAGCCATTTAATTAAAAAAAAAAAAAAAAAAGCCCTTTTTCATTTTGACACAGGAAGCCGGAAACTGGCCTCTCTAGTGTGCTAAAATTTCATACTAAAATTACTATTTGGTATATTAATATATGTCTAATAAAACCTTTTAAACTTCCGGTCTAGCGGAATTGAGCACCAGTGTAAGTTTGGCCAAAGGACCAGCCAGCAGGGGCAACATTGTAGGACACAACAGTACGGCCATCGCTTGTGGTGACCTTAAATGAGAGGCTTTGTCCGTTGAGATAGTTGTTGCTTTGCCAGTTTTGGCCCCAGTTTCTTGACATAGGCTGCCAGCCAGTTCTGGACCCTTTGATTGAAACAGCATGAACATCACCAGCACGACCAACGTTGGTGATCAAAACTAGGTTGAAGTATGAATGGCCATTGATTGTGAACCT
>SKCR01000543.1:0-29106 GCA_019454045.1 Zanthoxylum bungeanum | reverse complement strand
GAGTGTTTGACACTCTAAGCCTTTGCATGGCTTGTGTCATAGATTTATTATTATTTAATAAATATTATGGCATAAATATAAATTGATTTTTGGTATCAAAATCAATTAAGAAAAATTCTTTCTTCTCTCTCTTTTCATGACCGAAAACTGCATGCAGTTTTGGTCTTCATCTTCTTCAATTTTGGTTGCCAAAAGCTTGAAGAAAGGCTTGTTGTTTGGAACATCTTCTCACATGCAAGTCTAGCACTTTCAAGGGATCAAAAGAGGTGATAGGGAAACCATCATAGAGCAAGGAATACACAAAGTTTGGAGCTTTCCTCTTCTTGTCTTCCTTGGCCGAACCTAATCAACCTTGGAGCTTCCATCTTGGCTTGATTTTCTTCATCACAAGAGCTTGGTAAGTATGATTCCGACATACTTCATCTTTTATATATATTCTTTGTTGTATTTCATGTATGCTTAATCTTTCCTTGGGACATATTATAGAAACCAACATAGCCATAATTGGAACTTAAACTTAATGAATCCAGATAATTTGGTTGACATAGACATATGGTTCAATTGGGTTAAACTGGGTATTTGCGTCTGACCATCGACAGAGGCTTTTGCATAATTTAGTGTTCCAGGTTAGTAAACTTATTTATTACACAAACATAAAATAACCACTTCATCTTTTAAATGATATTAGAATGATTAACGACCCTAGATCTTTGTGTCTTTTGTTATTTTCTTTAGTATTTTATTTTGTCTTTTTATTTATTTATTTTGTAAAACCACATTCAACCAATCAAACAATCATTCTCTTCTCCATTTAATTAGATATTTGTAAATAAATAGATTCAACAATTAATAACAACAGTAGGAATTAAGTCCTCGTGGGATCGATATTTTTATACTACTTGAACGATACGTGCGCTTGCGTTATACGTGTGTGTTTACGCCGGTCAATGAGACTGTACCAGAATCTTCGAATACATAAGAACCGCATAGGTCAGATAGAGTCAGAAAACAACCTGAGAGGTATGTGTTTCTGATCTCACATCATTCGGATATTAATCTTATTGAGGATGATGAGCCGGCTACGTATGAGGAACGATATCCACTCAACTTTATAGCAATAGGTCATGAAGTCCGAAATGGATTCCATTTACACCAACCAAGTTTGGACACTGGTTGATGCACCAGAAGGCGTAAAGCCTATTAGTTACAAATGGGTCTTCAAGAAGAAGACCGACATGGATGGAAACATACAAACGTACAAAGCTAGGCTTGTAACGAAAGGGTATCGTCAACGACATGGTGTCGATTACGATGAAAATTTTTCACCTGTTGCCATGATTAAATCCATTCTGATAATGCTTGCTATTGCTGCATATTTCGATTACGAAATATGGCAGATGGACGTCAAAACCATTTTCCTTAAGGAAAACATTTTGGAGGATGTTTATATGCAGCAGCCTGATGGTTTTGTCGTACCAATACTTGTAAACAAGGTTTGTAAGTTAAATCGATCCATTTATGGATTGAAGCAAACATCACATTCTTGGAACCAACATTTTGATGAGATCATAAAACAATATGATTTCTTTCAAAATGAGGATGATCCTTGTGTATATAAGAAGGTTAGTGGGAGTGCACTGACATTCATTGTCCTTTACATTGATGATGTATTGCTTATTGACAATGACATTCCCATGCTACAATCGGTGAAAGCTTGGCTTTCATTAAAATTCTCCATGAAAGATCTGGGAGAAGCAACATTTATTCTGGGAATAAAGATCTACCGGGATAGATCTAGAAAGCTGCTTGGACTCTCCCAGAGCACGTACATTGACAAAGTGTTGAAGAGATTCAACATGGAACAGTCTAAGAGGGACTGTTACCAGTGTCACATGATGTCTCTCTATCTAAGGACATGTGTCCTAAAACTTAAGATGAGAGAGACAACATGAGTCGGATCACGTTCGCTTCGGTAGTCGGATCGATCATGTATGTAAAAGACATTGTGGTTTTTGTACAAATTAACTATGTGACAAAGGAAAATGCTATTTTACCATTTTGTAATTAGATTACTTGAATATGTAAATGATAAAAGTCCTTATGATTAGTTCTGGATTATAAGATATGAGACAATATTAATCCACTAAGGTTTAATCATTAAATATCCCTAGTCATAGTATTATCGAGACTGGAAATCGATAATGCGGAATAGACTAGTATTGCACTTGTGCGCGTTGTGGAAGCATAACAGCATAGTTCTCATATATTTAAGTATTGGATACTTATACAAGTGTGATATGAGGTTGTGTTTACAGATGGTATGGGAACAGCTTCGCTCTGGATAGAACCCTCGGAATCCCATTGTAGTATGACTATGTGTCTATGGGAATCTGATTCAGGGTAGGTGTATTTGGTCTTAACCTGAGACTTGCATCGCAATACTTGCGACAATCAATATGCTTTGGTTTTGGTTGTTCGGGAAATTAACAGGTTCTGTGTACGCCTCTTCAAGGTTGATTGAGAATCGTAGTGTATTGGGTGTGATGTTAAGACGTAAGTATCACTTCGGTCATTTGGAGATGATGATCACTCAGGGATACAGAACTGGTTCTCTTTTATGTTGTAACTATCGGGATATTATGACAAGGTCAAGATTATCTGATTATAGAGACTAGTTGCTTGTGATCCGATATATGCTTCATACGGGGAATACATTATTCCATCCCCAGGCCTTGCATGTTACATCTGATACTGGATTGCAATACGTAATACTATATATACTACGCTTTGCTAGAAGCCAACCATGTCTTGTAAATCGGTACGAACGTGGTAAGGGGTACGCACGTGTTCGGATAGTCCGAGGACTGGATTTACTACCAACATATCCAGGGATCTCATGGGTCGCTTCCCGAAGATTCACCTATGATGTTTGACTCGAACATAATTAATATGGGATTAATTTTAAGCGAGAGAGAGAATTAATCAAAGATTGATTACGGTGAGAATTTATCTAAGATAAAATTCAATTAGAAGAGAGAGAATGATTAATTTGAAATTAATAGATTAAATAATATATTTGATATATTATATGAAATTAGATTTCATAACGGAATTAAAATTGGATTTTAATTCGGGCGTACGTATTAATTTAGAATTATTTCGCGAGCGACTATAATAGTAATTTTGCTAGTTGTAGACAACAGAACCTGGGCGACGCTGTTCTAGGCTCGCGGCCTAGTTGGGAGTACGAAATAACATGGAGTCGCCACCCGGTGTGAACCGGGACAAAGATTTAAGGCCGCACTCACCCCTCGCAAGGGAAGACCTCAAACTGTTGGGTTCGGAATGGTCCCTTACTTATGTCACTTGTGATGATATGATTTCTGCAATTAATCAACCGAGTCTACTCAATAATCATGCTCAAGGGTACTTAGATCTAACATGCTTTCATCCAAATAACTCCACGGAATATAACACAACGAGCATATTGAACCATTAAACCAAAGTAAACAAATAACTAATTAAACATTAACATAAACTAAACAAAACATCATGCATAAGGAATAAAGAAACAACATGCCTAAATAACATAATCATGCTTTGAAAGTTAAATAATGAACTAAACTAAATCATGCTTTAAACAATAAATAAACAACCTACGAACTATAACATGCTCAAATACAAATTTGGATGAGACGAGATATGTATATCTTTAAGTGGTACGCGGCGTTGTATCCCGAGTGCAGACCGCACTACCGTCCATTCGGAATCGGCTACGGAATTTACGTCCGGGTTTCCATCCAATATACCACAAAAAGGGAACACATATCCCGCTCATCCAACAATCACATCATGCTTCAAATGACTCTCATGCAATAATATTTAAAATAAATAAAATAAAACGAAAGAAGATAAGTAAAAAGGTGCCCTCAGGTCTAACCTCTTTTGTCGTCTCAGGAAAGGGCGTTACACGTCCGTTGGAAGGGTGAATGATCCGCTACTCTTTCGGTCCACTAACTCAACGCCTTTCCTCGCTGTTTCGCTGTCTTGGGGCTGCTGTTTTCACTCCTTTTCGCTACTGTTTTTTTTTGTATTTTCGGGTCACTGTTTTTGGTAATTAGGGGACTGTTTTGAGGGTTATTTGGACTGGTTTGGGTTGCAGTTTCTGAGTGTTTTCTGGGCTGTTTCAGGGGGGCTAGGTCACGGCAATTCTGAGCAGTGTGAAGGGTTGTTTATCGTGCTTGAACCAAGGCAGTGTGTGGAGTTCTTAGGTGACTAGGCGTGAGGAATATTTGTGAGGGGGGCAAGTGAGCAGAGACAGTGACGTTGGTGTGCTCTTGCCGAGAGCTGAATGCTTGTGAGGGGGGCAAGTGGACTGAGTTGGCGAGGGCTGAGTGGGGGCTTGCAAAGATACTTACTTAAGGTTAGATTTGTTATGTTTATATAGTTGTTGACTAGGGTTTGCATGGGATTTGTTAGAAAATAAAATCAATTAATTAGGGAGGGATTTATTTAACTTATTTAGGGAAAGAATATGTGTATTTTAGGAGGGGATTATTTAAATTAGGTGATTGATTTTTTTAATTTGTTTTTTTTTTAATTTGAATTGCAATTAATTTAATTTGTGAATTTAATTTAATTAATTTAATTGGTTTGTGAGTTTTAGATTTTACATTTAATTTACTTAGATTTAATTTAAATTTTATTTCCGACATATATTTTAAATGTTTTAGTTATCTTTGGATGTGATTTAATGGGTTTGGTGTGTTTTAAAACAGAGGTCCAACAAGCGAACCCGAAGCGAAACAAGCTAGTTAAATTTGACAAAATGCTAATTTCCAACTTTACCCTTCCAACGTCCGTTTCCCTCGGCTTCCACAACTAAAGAGGTAGTGTCTCCATACGAGACTCATCATCGGGATGATATGCAAAAATGCAATGCCTAAAGTCGCCCCCACTTTGATGGGACTTGTGCAGTGTGTGACAATGACAATCCTATCAAAGTACGTGCAATGCATTTTTACTTACCTGGCTCGCCAGCTGCCACCTGACTTGCCTGCTACTTCGAACTTAGTTGATGTCGCAGTGGACCTCGATCTTGGGACGCATCCCAATAACTGCAACTGACAACGGGGGCCTCGACCATAGGACGCATCCCAATACCACTGACAATATGTGGGCCTCAACCCTGGGACGCATCCCGAAAATGATGATGCAGTGGACCTCGATCCTGGGACGCATCCCAATAGCTGCAACCGACAACGGGGGCCTCGACCGTGGGACGTATCCCAATACCGCTGACAAAATATGGGCCTCGACCCTGGGACGCATCCCAAAAATGATGATGCAGTGGACCTCGATCCTAGGACGCATCCCAATAGCTGCAACCGACAATGGGGGCCTCGACCCTGGGACGCATCCCAATACCGCTGACAAAATGTGGGCCTCGGCCCTGGGACGCATCCCGAAAATGATGATGCAGTGGACCTCAATCCTGGGACGCATCCCAATAGCTGCAACCGACAACGGGGGCCTCGACCCTGGGACGCATCCCAATACCGCTGACAAAATATGGGCCTCGACCCTGGGACGCATCCGAAAATGATGATGCAGTGGACCTCAATCCTGGGACGCATCCCAATAGCTGCAACCGACAACGGGGGCCTCGACCCTGGGACGCATCCCAATACCGCTGACAAAATATGGGCCTCGACCCTGGGACGCATCCCGAAAATGATGATGCAGTGGACCTCGATCCTGGGACGCATCCCAATAGCTGCAACCGACAACGGGGGCCTCGACCCTGGGACGCATCCCAATACCGCTGACAAAATGTGGGCCTCACCCCCAGACTGACACTGATGTGGGCCTCGCCCCAAACTGATATGGGTCTCCCCCTAAACTGATACTAGTGTGGGCCTCGCCCTGGGACTCATCCCCAAGCTGATACTGATGTAGGCCTCGCCCCGGATTGATACTGATATGGACCTCGCCCCCAGACTGATACTGATGTGGGCCTCGCCCCCAGACTGACACTGATGTGGGCCTCGCCCCAAACTGATACTAATGCGGGCCTCGCCCCCAAATTGATGCTGATGTGAGCCTCGCCCCCAGACTGAAACTGATGTGGGCCTCACCCCAAACTGATATGGGTCTCGCCCCAAACTGATACTAATGTGGGCCTCGCCCCAAACTGATGTGGGCCTCAGCCTTAAACTGATACAGATAGGGGTCTCGCCCCCAGACTGATACTGATGTGGGCCTCGGCCTTGGACTCATCCCCAAAACTGATGTTGATGCTGATGTAATGGTTCATTCCCGAACTGTACTGTATGAGATGGTCCATTCCTGAACCGTTACTGTGAGGTGGTCCATTCCCGAACTGTTACTGTGAGGTGGTCCATTCCCGAACCGTGTTGTGAGGTGATCCATTCCCGAACCGTGCTCCATTCTCGGAGTGTCATTCCCGGCTTTTGTTCATTCCCGAACTGTACTCCATTCTCGGAGTGCCATTCTCGACTTGTTCATTCTCGAACTCTGCTTCATTTCTCGGATTACCATTCCCGGCTTGTTCATTCTCGAACTCTGATCCATTCTCGGATTACCATTCCTAGCAGAACTGATCTGATATCTCCATACCCGGAGTACCGTATCTGACAGAGCTGATCTGATATCTCCATACCTGGTAGAACTAATACTGAACCAATGTGGGCCTCGCCCCCAGAATGCCATACCCGATAAGACTGATACTAGTGATGTGATGTGGGCCTCGCCCCAAAGTGCCATACCCAGTAATACTAATACTGATAATGATATGGGCCTCGCCCCCAGAGTGTCATACCCGACAAGACTAATACTGATAATGATATGGGCCTCGCCCCCGAACTGTTACTGATATGGGCCTCGCCCCCAAACTGATACCGATATGGACATCGTCCCAAACTGATACTGATATGGGCCTCGCCCCCAGAGTGTCATACTCGACCAGACTAATAATGATAACGAGGGCTTCACCCCAGAGTGCCATGCCCGGCAAGACTGATGTTGATGCTAATATGGGCCTCGCCCCAAAGTGCCATACCCTGCGAAACTGATGCTGATGGTTCATTTCCGAAATGTGCTGAATGTGGGCTTCATTCCTGAAACTGGTGATAATGTGGGCCTCGACCCCAAGATTCATTCCAAAACTCTGACGATGTGGGCCTCGACCCTGTGATTCATTCCCGAACTGAAACTGATATAGGCTTCAACCCTGGGACTCATCCCCAAAACTGTAACTGATATGGGCCTCAACCCAGGGACTCATCCCCGAAACTAATGCTGATTCATTTCTGAAACTGACTGTACTGTTGCTGCTTCTGATTGGCTTGTCTTTGCTGCTTTCTCTTTTTCTTCTTTGAAACCTGTGAATACAAAGCAAAACAAACACAAAAAAGAATGCAAAATATGTTACGTGTATGCATGCATGCATGAATGAATTTCCTATTCCGTTGGGTTAGGTCTTCCGTCAGTTCTCCCGGTGATTGCACAATATTCTCTCTGGTCTCATGGCTCAATTTCTTGTTATGTCCTGGATTCACGAGGTGGTAGACTGGTCGCTCCCAGTCTTGATTTAGCTTTCTGTTCTTCGCTGTTTGCATTTAGTCAAGATGAACCACATGGTGGGGCCTCCCATATCATCCTATTATATCACATGCTACGAAATAGTCCCAATAATTACACATATTATTGCCCTCAAAGAATGCTCAGTATTGAAACCAGAGAACCTTCAAAACATTCAATGCAACTCAAATCTGAGTTTTTGAATAAATGATCTATGCCAGACTCAAAGTGTGTGTGTGCAAAGGTTCATTTGCAGCTTGATCCTTAAGTAAGCTAACTCAATGATTTCGTTTCAAAAATCGGGATCGATGGGTCAAACCAACCTAGATGTCTCAGTTATGCCTGCAGTTGCTTTTCTGTGTTCAATGTGGTATGGTTTTCTTTCTCTTTTGTCTCTTTCTCTCTTTTTTTCTTTTTTTTCTTTTTTGAACTTTTTTTTTTCTCTCTTTTTTTTCTTTCTCTTTTTTCAACACACCTACCCTTTAAGGTAGCATTTCTCCTCATGGTGGTCCTAATACTCGCCCATGGGTAGCTTCATGCTTATCGGTTATAGGTGGTTCAAAATTTTTTCCTTAGAGACTTTTCTTTTATTTTCAACCATACCACACATCATAACATAAGCAAATCAAGATAGACATCTAAGCAAACGGTCATTCACCGACCCACAATTTCTTCGACTAGTCACTTTGCTAACTACTCAGGTTTTCACTGCTAAGAACCATAATCAAGTGCTTACGAGTCTAACATAGATCAAGTAATCAAAGCATCAGATAAAAGAACGTCAAGGGTTTATCGTTTCTAAGGTTTCACCTTAAAGCAATCAATTTCATCATCGGACTTATGTCTAACTATCAAGGACTAAAAACAAACATATTTTTTTTTCTTCTTTTTCCTTTTTTTTTTTCTTTTTTTATTTTTTTTTTATTTTTTTTTCTTTATTTTTTTTTTTTTTTGAAGGCCCCCCAATGTTCTTTCTATCATTTCAGTAAAGTTTTATGTTCCTTGGTTTCCTTTTCCACGATATCCATGTTTGCTAAACTCCTCTTGACAAGTCTTTTTTTTTCTAACCCAACGGATATCTATGATGGCTTTTAAGACACGAGGGTTAACATGATGCATGTATGCATGAGATGCATGAGATGTATGAGACATAATATGCATGGGGTTATCAAAAGCATAAAGGGTGGCCTCAATAGGTCATACAACAATGGTTCACATGTGGGTTTACGGGAGTGTGGACAAAGGCTCTCGTTTGACGAAGGATTACCCACAACTAGGACTCCCCACTCAAGGGTTCAAGCGACCATGTGAGTGCACCTTTTTTATACCTTACGGTACGTGCCAACGAGTTATAGTGTGTGACTAACTGTCGAATGGATTTCTCGTTGTAGATTCCCCAGAGGGAGGGTGGAGCGAGGCTCTCTTAAGTACCCAAGCCCCTTAGGCTCTTATCGCTTGGTGTCAGGAATAAACAACGAGTCCTCCAAACTAGTCTGTCACAACGAGCTACAAGTAATGGTTATCTCGGTGTCTTCACAGCTTTCCTTATAAAAAGGTAGTGAGTGAAGGAAGACATCGAACCATTACCTAGCCTTAACAATGCCTTTGATTACACCCCTTTCAACTCACTATAGAAACGATTAATTAAAGCACAAATTATACACATCACAAGACATGATTTCGGGGCCGATTCAAAATATCCCCAGTGGTGTCGCCAGACTGTAGACAACAGAACCTAGGCGACGCTGTTCTAGGCTCGCGGCCTAGTTGGGAGTACGAAATAACATGGAGTCGCCACCCGGTGTGAACCGGGACAAAGATTTAAGGCCGCACTCACCCCTCGTAAGGGAAGACCTCAAACCGTTGGGTTCGGAATGGTCCCTTACTTATGTCACTTGTGATGATATGATTTGTGCAATTAATCAACCGAGTCTACTCAATAATCATGCTCAAGGGTACTTAGATCTAACATGCTTTCATCCAAATAACTCCACGCAATATAACACAACGAGCATATTGAACCATTAAATCAAAGTAAACAAATAACTAATTAAACATTAACATAAACTAACAAAACATCATGCATAAGGAATAAAGAAACAACATGCCTAAATAACATAATCATGCTTTGAAAGTTAAATAATGAACTAAACTAAATCATGCTTTAAACAATAAATAAACAACCTACGAACTATAACATGCTC
Organism: Zanthoxylum bungeanum; assembly: GCA_019454045.1. Taxonomy (NCBI): domain Eukaryota; kingdom Viridiplantae; phylum Streptophyta; class Magnoliopsida; order Sapindales; family Rutaceae; genus Zanthoxylum; species Zanthoxylum bungeanum. Next base: position 19,300 of record SKCR01000543.1, on the reverse strand, counting down.
AAATACAAATTTGGATGAGACGAGATATGTATATCTTTAAGTGGTACGCGGCGTTGTATCCCGAGTGCAGACCGCACTACCGTCCATTCGGAATCGGCTACGGAATTTACGTCCGGGTTTCCATCCAATATACCACAAAAAGGGAACACATATCCCGCTCATCCAACAATCACATCATGCTTCAAATGACTCTCATGCAATAATATTTTAAAATAAATAAAATAAAACGAAAGAAGATAAGTAAAAAGGTGCCCTCAGGTCTAACCTCTTTTGTCGTCTCAGGAAAGGGCGTTACACGTCCGTTGGAAGGGTGAATGATCCGCTACTCTTTCGGTCCACTAACTCAACGAATTTCCTCGCTGTTTCGCTGTCTTGGGGCTGCTGTTTTCACTCTTTTTTGCTGCTGTTTTTGTTGTATTTTCGGGTCACTGTTTTTGGTAATTAGGGGACTGTTTTGAGGGTTATTTGGACTGGTTTGTGTTGGAAATCTAATAACCATGTCCCAAGATCAAAAACAAGCAAAATATATATATAAGAATGAACTATATTGAAGTATGGCGGAAACAATACTCACAAAAACGGAATGTGGATGCGTTTGATGAAACAAATCTTGCTCCTTTATGCAGTGAAGGATTCGGCCAAGCAGAAAAGACAAGCTCCAAGCTTTAATTGATCCTTCCAAGCTCTAAGATGAGTTTCCCATAACACCTTGTATGATCCCTTAATGGTGCTAGCCAAATATGTGATTTAATGTTCCAAACACACACACTTTCTTCAAACCTTTTGCAACAAAATGAAGAAATGGAGAGGGCTGTGAGAGCTTACTGTTTCGGTAAGCTTGAGAGGGAGAGAAGAAGTGATTTTTGTTTCAAAAATCAATTTATATTTATGTCATAATAATTATTAAATAATAATATACTTATGACACAAACCATGCAAAGGCTTAGAGTGTCTAACACTCAATTTCCATGCAATACCCTTGAGTGCTTTGTACACTATCTTCATGCAATACATCAACAATTAAATAATGCAAATAATGACATGTGTCATGTGGGCCCCACACGTTTCCAAATGAAAGTGGGGCCACGTCCACTCACGCGTTCGGATCCGATATTTCCGAAATACCGAACTTACGTCGCGACGTTAATTAAATCGAATTTAAATAAATAATTGCGCCTAGCGAAATTATTATTTACGTCGCTAACGAATTAATTCTAAATTAACTCGTTTGCCCGAATTAAAATCTAATTTTAATTTCGCGTCGAAATCGAATTCCGATTATTATATCGAATATAATAATTTTATGATTAATTCTAAATTAATCGTTCTCTCTCTTTTTATAGTACTTTATCCAAGATAAAGTCTCTCCGTAATTAATCCAAGATTAATCGAGTTTGAATCATACGTCATCGGTGAATCTTCGGGAAGCGACCCAAGAGACCTCTAGATATGTTGGCAGTAAATCCGGTTGTCGAACTATTCGAACACGTACGTACCAAGTACTATGTTTTTACCGATTTACAAGACAAGGTTAGCTTCTAGCAAAACGCGATGCCTACCCAATTCTCTAGAAATATTCTTACTGGAATATTAGATCTATAACAGGCGTAGTATACCGTAGTATAGTGTATATCGAACCAGTATCGGATGATCACATGTAAGGCCTGGGGCTGGATATGTGTCTGCCCCGTACGATACACATATCGGACATCAAGCAACCAGTCTCTTTGAATCGGATAATCCTGACCTAGTCATATTATCCCGATGGTTGCAACCATTATAGAGTACTAGTTCTGTATCCCTCGCGATCATCATCTCCATATGTCTGAAGTGATACTTCCATCTTGACATCACACCCAGTACACTACGATTCTCGATAAACCCAGAAGAGGTATACACAGAACCCGTTAAAGCCCTGGACCACCAAACCTAAATTTTACCGATTGTCGTAAGTACTAGCGATGCAAATCTCAGGTTAAGATCATATGCACCTACCCTGAAGCGGACTCCCATAGACACGCAGACATACTACCAATGGGACTCCGGGGGGTCTATCCAGAGCGAAGCTGTTTTCCGTACCATCGGTAAAACACAACCTCCTACCGTACTTGCATAAGTATCCAATACTTAAATATATGAGAACTATGCCGTTGTGCCCTCACAACATGCACAAGTGCAGTACTAGTCTATTCCGCATTATCGATGTCCAATCTCGATAATACTACGACTAGGGATATTTAATGATTAAACCTTTATGGATTGATACTGTCTCATATCATCACAATCCGGAACTAATCATAGGGACTTTTACCATTTATATATCAAAGTAATTCAATTACAAAACGGTAAAAGGCAATTTCATTACTACATAGTTAATTTTGTACAATAATACAATATCATTTACAAAATAGTGACGCTATGGGTCATTACTGTCTAACAATCTCCCACTTGGCCTATAGCCAGTCACTCAAGCATCTAATACCTGAACTATGTACATGTCGCTCAAACTTTTCCCGAGGAATAGCCTTCGTCAGCGGATCTGCAATATTATCCTCTGATGCGATCTTCTCGATCTTCACATCGCCACGATGTATGATCTCTCGAATCAGATGGAATCGTCGAAGAACATGTTTGGATCGTTGATGAGACCTTGGTTCCTTAGCTTGTGCTATAGCCCCGCTATTGTCACAATACAATGGAACGGGCTCAGCTGCTAACGGAACTACTCCTAATCCAATTAGGAATTTACGGATCCAAACTGCCTCTTTTGCTGCTTCAGCTGCTGTAATGTACTCCGCTTCAGTTGCTGAATCGGCAACAGTATCTTGCTTGGAAGATTTCCAGCTCACTGCTCCGTTATTCAAGCAAAATATGTACCCGGTTTGCGACTTGAAGTCGTCTCTGTCGGTTTGGAAACTTGCATCGGTATACCCAGATACCTCAAGTTCTCCATCTCCATAGATTAAGAAAACATCCTTAGTTCTTTTAAGATACCTAAGGATATTCTTAACCGCCATCCAGTGATCCTGTCCTGGATCGGCCTGATATCGACTGCACATGCTCAAAGCATAGGACACATCAGGTCGTGTACATATCATGGCATACATGATCGATCCGACTGCCGAGGCGAACGGAGTCCGACTCATGTTGTCTCTCTCATCTTGTGTTTTAGGACACATGTCCCTAGATAGAAAGACGCCATGTGATGTTGGCAACAGTCCCTTCTTGGACTGATCCATGTTGAATCTCTTCAACACTTTATCAATATATGTACTCTGGGAGAGTCCAAGTAGCCTTCTAGATCTATCCTGGTAGATCTTTATTCCTAGAATAAAAGCTGCTTCTCCCAGATCTTTCATGGAGAATTTCAATGAGAGCCAAGCTTTCACCGACGTTAACATGGGAATGTCATTGCCTATAAGCAATACATCGTCGACATAAAGGACAATAAAAGTCAGTGCACTCCCACTAACCTTCTTATATACACAAGGATCATCTATGTTTTGAATGAAATCATATTCTTTTATGACCTCATCAAAACGTTGGTTCCATGACCTCGATGCTTGCTTCAGTCCATAAATGGACCGATTTAACTTACAAACCTTGTTTGCAAGTCTTGGTGCGATAAAACCATCAGGTTGTTGCATATAAACATCCTCCAACAGGTTTCCGTTAAGGAAAGCGGTTTTAACGTCCATCTGCCATATTTCGTAATCGTAATATGCAGCTATTGCAAGCATTATCCGAATGGATTTAATCATGGCAACGGGTGAGAAAGTTTCGTCATAATCAACTCCAAGTTGTTGACGATACCCCTTCGCTACGAGCCTAGCTTTGTACGTTTGTACGTTGCCATCCATGTCTGTCTTCTTCTTGAAGACCCATTTGCATCCAATAGGCTTTACGCCTTCTGGTGCATCAACCAGTGTCCAAACTTGGTTGGTTTACATGGAATCCATTTCGGCCTTCATGGCATCTTGCCATAAAGTGGATTCGATACCCTGTATCGCTTCCTCATACGTAGCCGGTTCAGTATCCTCAATAAGATTAATATCTACATGAGGTGAGATCAGGAATCCATACCTCTCAGGTATTACCCTGACTCTCTCCGACCTACGTAGCCCTTGTGTAATTGAAGATTGTGGTTCAGTCTCATCCTGGACTGACTGTTCATGTTCCGTTCTTGATTCATTGCCAGGAACAGTATCACTTCGACTTTCATCGAGTTCTACTTTCCTCCCACTTACCACTGCATTTAGGAATTCCTTCTCAAGGAAAACCGCATGTAGAGCAACAAATACTTTGTTCTCTTGTGGGTAATAGAAGTAATATCCTTTGGTTTCCTTAGGATATCCAACAAATAGGCATTTATCTGATTTGGGTTCAAGTTTGGTACCTTCCAAACGTTTGACGTATGCCCAGCAACCCCAAATCTTCAGGAATGAGAAACCTGGTTTCTTTCCTGTCCATATCTCATACGGAGTCTGTTCAACAGACTTTGACGGAACCCTATTCAAAATAAGAATTGCACTTTCTAATGCATGTCCCCAGAAGGATATAGGCAGCTCAGTGCGACTCATCATCGACCTTACCATGTCAAGCAAGGTACGGTTTCTCCGTTCAGACACACCATTTAATTGTGGTGTTCCTGGAGGAGTCCATTGTGAAAGAATACCATATTCTTTCAAGTAATCTTGAAACTCATTACTTAAGTATTCGCCACCACGGTCCGACCGTAATGTTTTAATATTCTTGCCTGTTTGTTTTTCAACTTCGTGTCGAAACTCTTTGAATTTCTCAAAAGTTTCCGACTTGTGCATCATTAGATACACATAACCATAACGTGATGTATCATCCGTAAAGGTTACGAAGTATCGATATCCACCTCTAGCCTGGCTAGACATGGGCCCATAAACGTCACTATGAACGAGGGCTAACAGTTCAGTGGCGCGTTCACCTTTACCACTAAAAGGTGATTTAGGCATCACTTAAGAGCACTATTTGGAGATTGTTGGATAATATGACCCATAGCGTCACTATTTGCACAGAACATTGTGTTGCTGTAGCAAAATTAAATATGTAACAAGGAAATTGCACTCTCATCATTTGTGATTAGATCACCTTAGATATATAAATGAAGAGAGGTCCCTATGATTAGTTCCTGGATTGAGATGATATGAGACAGTATCAGTCCACGAAGGATTAATCATTAAATATCCCTAGCCGTAGTATTATCAAGACTGGACATCGATAATGCGGAATAGGCTAGTATTGCACTTGTGCGCGTTGTGAGGGCACAACGACATAGTTCTCATATATATAAGTATTGGATACTTGTGCAAGTGCGATAGGAGGTCGTGTTTCACCGATGGTACGGGAAACAGCTTCGCTCTGGATAGACCCTTCGGAATCCCATTGGTATTATGAATATGTGTCTATGGGAGGCCGAAATCAAGGTAGGTGTGTATAGTCTTAACCTGAGACTTACATCGCTAATGCTTACGACAATCGATATACTTTAGTTGAGGTCGTCTAGGACTCTAACCGGTTCTGTGTACGCCAATGCCGGGTATATTGAGAATCGTAGTGTATTGGATGTGATGTCAAGACGGAAGTGTCACTCCAGTCATAATGGAGATGATGTCACGCAGGATACGGTATTAGTGCTCTTAAGTGATGCGCGTCCAATCGTGATATTATGACCAGGTCATGAATATCCGATTATAGAGACTAGTTACCAGACATCCGATATGTGTTTCGGACGGGGCAGACACTTATCCAGCCCCAGCCTTAGCACGTGACTATCTGATACTGGGCCGATATGCACAATACAATTGTATACTACGCTTGATACAGATCTAAATATTCTTTAATGAATATATGTCCGGAGAACTTGGGAAGACTTGGTGCTTTGCTAGGAGTCGACCTTGTCTCGTAAATCGGTAGAACGTAGTACTTGGTACGTACGTGATTCGGATACTCCGACGACCGTATTTACTGCCAACTTATCCGGGGATCTCATGGGTCGCTTCCCGATAATCCACCGATGACGCACAACTCGCACTCTTGAATAATCTGGGATTATACAGAAGAGAGAGAAAATTAATCTAGGATTAATAACGGAGATATTTTATCCGGGATAAAATGTCGTGTAAAGAGAGAGAACGATTAATTCGGAATTAATCGATGTATTAATATATTCGATATATTAGACGAAATTAGATTTCGACGCGGAATTAAAATTAGATTTTAATTCGGGCAAACGAGTTAATTTAGAATTAATTCGTTAGCGACGTAAATAATAATTCGGTAGGCGCAATTATTTATTTAAATTCGATTGAATTAACATCGCGACGTAAGCTCGGTATTTCGGAAATATCGAACCCGAACGCGTGAGTGCACGTGGGCCCACTTTCATTTGGAAACGTGTGGGGCCCACATGACACATGTCATTCTAATGCATTGCATGTAGATTGTGTACATTGCACTCAATGTTATTGCATGGAAATTGAGTGTTTGACACTCTAAGGCATTGCATGTTTTGTGTCATAATTTTATTATTAATTTAATAAAAATTATGGCATAAATATAAATTGATTTTTGGAAAATCATTTTCAACTTAACACAAAACTTCTTCTCTCTCAACTCTCTCTTCTCTCACGCCCAAATGAAGAAAATTGTTCACTGGTTTGGAACCAGAAATGGCGTGAACAAAGGGAAGCCAAGAGTGGTTTCTCATGGTGAGAAATCAAGGTGGTAGGGAGGTTCGACCATGAGGCGGGACTCATCCGATGGAGTTTGGAGCTTCGTTTTGAGACCCGAAACTGCCAAGACAGTGAGCATGGACTGGTTGCAGTGGCGTGAGCAAGGCAGTACGTTTTTGGCCTTGATTCGTCTTCAAATCGACATAACCGATCAATGTAAGTATTCCGCTATCTTCATTGGTGTATTCACGCATGTTTTCATGTCTTGTTTGATCTTGGGACCTTAGAATAAAACAACAGCTAGGTCCCGGCAATTCTAAACAGTGTGAAGGGTTGTTTATCATGCTTGAACCAAGGCAATGTGTGGAGTTCTTAGGTGACTAAGCGTGACGAATATTTGTGAGGGGGGCAAGTGAGCAGAGACAATGACGTTGGTGTGCTCTGGCCGAGAGCTGAATGCTTGTGAGGGGGGCAAGTGGACTGAGTTGGCGAGGGCTGAGTGGGGGATTGTGGGCTCGGTGAGGGAGCTTGCTATCAGTGGGCAAGTATCTTTATTTGTTAAGGTGTGTCGTGAAGGGTGGCTTATGGGTGAAGGGCTCCTACGTGTGATTGGCAACAGTCGGCTGGTGAATTGGCTGGGTGGAGGGCCGCGTGCAGGCTTGCAAAGGGGCTGTTGATCAATGGGCAGAGGGCGTTTGAAGGGTTTGAAAATTAGGCGTGTATGGTTGGTGAGGCTGCCGAGTGGTTCTTGTCTTTCTTTGTTTGATCGGTCCGTTAGTTTTTTGGTATGGTGTCTTTTGTTTGCGCTGGAGAGTGGGGACGTGAAGATGGAGGGTTTGTGGCGTGACTTGAGTTGTTATTACGGTTTTTGGTATGTTTGTGGAGAAGAGGGGCTGCCGAGAGGTTACCGAGAAGAGAGAGGCCGAGACCTCTTAGGTTTTTTTTTTTGGGTGATGGTCACGGTTTGAGTGGCTTATTTGCGTGAAGAGGTGAATGAAGGCAGGTTTGAAGTGTGTGGCTGAGGGAGATGAGAGGGATTGAAGCCGTCCTGAATTTAGGGTTTCCTTGTTATTTTGTTGTTTTTGGCCGTGAATCAGAGATCAGAGATGAGAGCCATTAAGGTTAGATTTGTTATGTTTATATAGTTGTTGACTAGGGTTTGCATGGGATTTGTTAGAAAATAAAATCAATTAATTAGGGAGGGATTTATTTAACTTATTTAGGGAAAGAATATGTGTATTTTAGGAGGGGATTATTTAAATTAGGTGATTGATTTGTTTAATTTGTTTTATTTAATTTGAATTGCAATTAATTTAATTTGTGAATTTAATTTAATTAATTTAATTGGTTTGTGAGTTTTAGATTTTACATTTAATTTAATTGGTTATTTAATTTACTTAGATTTAATTTAAATTTAATTTGTGACATATATTTTAAATGTTTTAATTATCTTTGGATGTGATTTAATGGGTTTGGTGTGTTTTAAAACAGAGGTCCAACAAGCGAACCCGAAGCGAAACAAGCTAGTTAAATCTGACAAAATGCTAATTTCCAACTTTACCCTTCCAACGTCCGTTTCCCTCGGCTTCCATAACTAAAGAGGTAGTGTCTCCATACAAGACTCATCATCGGCTGATATGCAAAAATGCAATGCCTACACTAGTCATAATTATTTAATTAAATTTGATTTAATTACGTCACAACGAAAAATCGTTTCGAGCCCTGAATGTGTTTGCGGGCCCAATCGGATTTTGAATCAAAGTGGGGCCCACATCAAGTCACATCACATGTCATTCTCATCACTTTTTGTTGATGGAAGTTGGTAGTGGTTGATGGCTTGATTTATACACTTTCTTATTTTATTTTGAAAAGGTGAGTTACATTTACCAACTTCAGATTTGGTATATGGTTTTGATTTTTGGAAAATCACTATATACTTCAATTTTTTTCACTTCTCTCATTCACACACTTGGGCGTGACTCTCCCTCTCATTTTCTCTCAATTGCCGAGAACCATAAAAAAATAAGGGAAGTTTTTGTTGCAAATTTCTTTCTTAGCTAGCACTTAAATAGTCATCCAAGGTGATGGGGAAACCATTCCCAATAGTTTGGAATTCATTCATCAAGCTTGGAGCATAAGCATACAAATCAAAGAGGGGAGTTTGAAGCACTTCTAAAGGAGAAAATTTTTTGTTCTCAACACATCCTAGAAACTAATCGTTGTATGTATTTTTCCGCTTTCTTACTTCGAGTGTTCACATCTTTTATGCTTAATTGATATTGGAATTGTTCTTAGTGAACCCAACACGAGGCCCATATTATCAGCAGTTTTGGGAATGAATCCCTGGGTCGAGGCCCCCACTATCAGCAGTTTTGGGAATGAATGCCACGGTCGAGGCCCACATTATCAGCAGTTTTGGGAATGAATCCATGGGTCGAGGCCCACACTATCAGCAGTGTTGGGAATGAGTCCTAGGGTCGAGGCCCACATTATCAGCAGTTTTGGGAATGAATCCCAGAGTCGAGGCCCACATTATCAGTAGTTTTGGGAATGAATCCCAGGGTCGAGGCCCACATTATCAGCAGTTTTGGGAATGAATCCCAAGCTCGAGGCCCACATTATCCGTAGTTTTGGGAATGAATCCATGGGTCGAGGCCCACATTATCAACTCAGTTTGGTAATGAATCCCGGAGATCGAAGCATCTCACATCAATAACGGTTCAGGAATGAACCACCTTTCATAATGTAACGGTTCGTGAATGGACCACATTTCACACAGTAACGGTTCGGGAATGGACCACCTCTCATGGATTAACGGTTCAGGAATAGACCACCTCTCATACAACAACGGTTCGGGAATGGACCATCTCTCATAAAGTAACAGTTCGGGAATGGACCACATCTCATACATTAACGGTTCGGGAATGGACCACCTCTCATAAAGTAACGGTTCGGGAATGGACCACCTCTCATAAAGTAACGGTTCGGGAATGGACCACCTCTCATAAAGTAACGGTCCGGGAATGGACCGCCTCTTACAAAGTAACGGTTCGGGAATGGACTAGGGGTCAAAGCACCTCACCACCAGATCAACTCAGTTCCAAGCATCTCAAAACAACAGGTAAGTTCGGCGACAGCTGGCGAGCCAGGTCAGTAAAAATGCATGCATAATTTTGATAGGATTGTCACTGTTACATACTGCACAAGCCCATCAAAGTGGGGGCGACTGTAGACACTGCATTTTTGCATAAAGCCCAATGATGAGCCTCGTATGGAGGCACTACCCGATAAGTTGTGGAAGTCATGGGAAAAGGACGTCGGAAAGGAAAATTTAAAAATTAATACATTATCAAATTTAATTTATTTGTTCAGCCTCGGGTTCGCTTGATTGATCTCTTTTTTAAATGTTAGCCTCGGCCAAAAACCCCTGCAACCCATGAAAGTCCAACTTTAATTTCGTAATGAAATCTAATTCCGATTAATACATCCGATATATTAATTTTAGCCCATGCAAATAAATTAAATAGAAAAATCAAATTTAACTATCAAATTTATTTCATCGTTTAGAGTTATGCATGATTAATTTGGAGAAAAATTGATTAGAAAATGTTTTCCTAATTACCCTAGCTTGGCCGAAAGTTACCCTATGTAGCTTATAGTGATTTTGATTTTTTTAGACCATTAGATGTGTTCAAAATGCATGAGATATATTTATTTGTGATTTAATTAGATTGAAATCAAAATTGATGATAAAATGCATGAATTGCCGTGAGATGAACAACATGAATAAGAGTTGATTTTGCTTCAATAATGTTAGGCCCAATTTGTCACTGGATACCGGGTGGGGAACCGAAATATTAATTTAAATAATTAATTATGGCTATACACTTTAATTAAATAAATTGTGATATTTGGAATATTAGAATTAAATTAATTAGGCTTAAATTTGGAATTGGGATAAAATTGTTTTATTTGGGCCAAATGGGCTTGGTTGGGCCAAGTTGGTTTAGGACAATTGGATTGGATCCAAATTGGGCCTAAAACCATACCATTAAGTCCAACTATAATTAATGGGCCTTTAAATAATTAATTGGGCCTAATGGGCCAAAATTAATTTTATGGCAAATGGTGATTCCTTATTTGGCTTTGGTTGCCAAAGTCCATGCCTTAAGAAATTAATTGAAAGCCCATTGGACTTTAATTAATTAACATTGGATGTTAATTGGGCCTTTGAGACCCATTGAGATTAGATTTAGAATCTAAGTCGTAAAGGCACATTAATAAAGTGTAATTATTTAATTTGGAATTAAATAAGAATTAGTATTGAATACAAATTAAATTGGATTTAAAATTTTAGTTCGATATAATTAAAGAATACACACTTTGAGTACTTATTCTTAAACGAGTTGGACTCGCACAAATCAAATCGTTTCTTGAACATTGGATGATCACTTAATTCAAAGATTAATTAATTGGATTAGATTGATTGAATAACATGCTTTGTGTGAATACATGGATGTATTGTATGAATAATGTATATCATATGGATATTAGATAGGTGAGGACAATTTTGGAAATTGTTGTAATAAATTTAGAATTTATTAAATGGGACCTGCGTGTCCAGCCTTTATCTCTTGATTCTTTGTAATTCTCTTCTCACCAATTCCCCTCAATTTTAATGAGGTTTCTTTATGGTATTATGTAATTGGGTAGAAGTTAGAATAGTGCTAGCCGAGGAGAGGAAATGGAGTGATTTGTTATAGGAACAATTTGTGAGATATCCATCCGTATATCATTATTATTTTATTATCGTGCCTTATTATGATTTTAGAATGCATTTTTAAGGGTGTATTATGAGACCTAATCAAAGATAATAAATTGGTTGTCAATTTACTCGAAAAACCCTCAATCAAATATTAAGCGTTTTCCTTCCATTGAATGGTTCTTTCTCAAAATCCAAGATTGGCTTTGGTTTGTTGGCCAAAGTTAAGATCAATGTCCATCGCGGATGTGTTTGAACCATGAAAGCTTTGTTCCATATCGCATGTCTTGGGCAAGTTGTGATTTTTTGGCCAAAGTCAAGGTCAATTATTGTTCATCGACATGGATTACGAAGTTTTCCAAGGTCAATGTGTCCCGCTTAACTGGAATCATTAAGCTTGTTGAGCCAAAGCCAAGGTTTAGTTGATTCAGAGGAAAAGGTTAGGAAAATATATTGGATATATTGGCATATATATTGTATATATGTTTCGGACTTGGAGGTCCACCTACCGGATCTAGGAGTTGGATGAGATCCAATTGATCTTAGAGATCAACCTAGTTAAAATTAATACAGCTTTTTGGCCAAAGTCAAGGTTGTGTGTTATTTAACGGGATCCTAGCCCACTAGGAAACTAGGTTTCCCGAGTACTCAACAGAGGGTTAGAGGCTCGCCGAAAAATAGTTGGAGCCTAGTATTGAATTTGCAATTTCGTTCAAATACTTGCCAATACGCGCTTCAAATTATTTCATCATTTTATGTATTAATTAGTTAGACTAATATTGTATTATTTTCTTGTAACAGTTGGACTATACCCAAAAATCAATAATTGAATAGTTACACTATTGCAATTAAGATGGCTGGAAAGATCAGGGTTAGAGACATTATCATATGTGAAAATTTATTTAATGGTGCGAACTTTCCTGACTGGGATATGAACCTCAGGATTGTCCTGGGGGCTGAGAGAATGCTCTATACGATAGAGAGACCTCTTGAGCCTAAACCCGGAAATGAGCAGCCACTTGAGCTTGAGCTTTGGAAGACTTATAGCGATGACAACTCAACTGTTCAATCTGTCATGCTCGCTGTAATGACCCCTCAATTTCGTCGCCAGAACAAGGGATTGGATCCATATACTATGATGGCAAATTTGAAGGACCTTCATTGATCTAAGTTTAAATCGCAAATGTATGAATTGCAGAAGAAGCTCTTTCGCTCTCGAATGTCAAAGGTACATCTATCGAGCACCATGTGTCGCATATGATTGCTGACATCGAACAACTTGGTCAGCTAGGCATAACCTTTGAGGCTGAGACTTCTATAGATTTGATCTTGCAGTCTTTTCCTAACAGCTGGAGCGGGTTCATCATGAACTACAATATGATGAACCAAGACCATACTCTTGGAGAGCTGATGGAAATGCTGCGTGAAGCAGAAAAAGAGTTTTTGAAGGGCAAAAAACGTGAGGCGCACTTCGCTTCAACATCTCAGTCTGCCAAGGCTTGGCCGAAGGCTACTGGAGGTTAAAGAAGAAGAAGAAGAAGAAGGGCAAGGCCAAATCATCAAAGTCTTCTGGAAGTATGCCTGTAGTGTGGCAAACAGGGTCACTGGAAGCGTGACTGCCGTGAATACAAGACACACATGAAGGAAATCAAAGCGGGCAAGGCACTGGCTTCAGGTATGTTTGTTATAGAAATAAACATGTCTACTTGTAGTATTAAAAATTGGATTTATGATTCTGGTTGTGGTACTCATATATGTACTGATGTGCATGATCTGCAAATTAGCAGGAGACTGGCCTCATGAGAAATTGTCCTCCAAGTTGGAAATGAGACTAGAGTCGCCATTTTGTCCGTTGGGACTTATATTTTGGAACTGCCCCCGGGGCATACACTAATTAATCAGACTGTTATTATGTACCTAGTTTGACTAGGAATATTATATATGTATCTTTATTAGCCCAATGTGGGTATACTTTTGTATTTAGAAACACTGGGTGTTTTATGTATAAAAATGATATGGAGATATACAGTTTAAACTAAGTAACAAAGATGAAACTTATATGTGGCATTGTCGTCTGGGACACATTAACAAGACTCGCATATCCACACTTTCGAAGAGTGGGTACTTGGACGGATTTGATCCAAATTCATATTACTTTTGCGAATCTTGTTTATTAGGCAAGATGCCTAAAACACCTTTTAGCGGTAAAGGTGCACGTGCCACCGAACTGTTAGCCCTCGTTCATAGTGACGTATGTGGACCCATGTCTAGCCAGGCTAGAGGTAGATATGAAAACTTTGTAACCTTTACGGATGATGGATCGCGTTATGGTTATGTGTATCTTATCAAACACAAGTCGGAAACTTTTGAGAAATTCAAAGAGTTTCGACATGAAGTAGAAAAATAGACCGGTAAAAGTATCAAAACATTATTGTCGTACCGTGGTAGAGAATACTTGAGCAATGAGTTTCTCGATTACTTGAAAGAGTATGGTATTCATTCATAGTGGACTCCTCCTGGAACACCGTAATTAAACGGTGTATCATAATGGAGAAACCGAACTTTGTTGGACATGGTTCCATCAAAGTCTGGTCAACAGACTCCATATGAGATATGGACAGGAAAGAAACCGGGTTTCTGATTCCTGAAGATTTGGGGTTACTGGGCATACGTTAAACGTTTGGATTATACTAAACTTGAACCTAAAAGATATTACTTTTACAACCCACAAGAGAACAAATTATTTGTTGCTCTACATACGGTTTTCCTCGAAAAGGAATTCCTAAATGCAGTGGTAAGTGGGAGGAAAGTAAAACATGATGAAATTCAGAGTGATATTATTCCTGGCATCGATTCCTTAACGGAACACGAATAGTTCACCAGGGATGAGACTGTACCAGAATATTCGAATACATAAGAACCGCATAGGTCAGATAGAGTCAGAAAACAACCTGAGAGGTAGGGTTTCTGATCTCACATCATTTGGATATTAATCTTATTGAGGATGATGAGGAGGCTACGTATGAGGAAGCGATACAAGATATCCACTCAACTTTATGGCAAGAGGTCATGAAGTCCGAAATGGATTCCATTTATACCAACCAAGTTTGGACACTGGTTGATGCACCAGAAGGCGTAAAGCCTATTGGTTACAAATGGGTCTTCATGAAGAAGACCGACATGGATGGCAACATACAAACGTACAAAGCTAGGCTTGTAGCGAAAGGGTATCGTCAACGACATGGTGTCGATTACGATGAAACTTTTTCACCTGTTGCCATGATTAAATACATTCTGATAATGCTTGCTATTGCTGCATATTTCGATTACGAAATATGGCAGATGGACGTCAAAACCATTTTCCTTAAGGAAAACCTTTTGGAGGATGTTTATATGCAGCAGCCTGATGGTTTTTGTTGAGTTCTAATATAGGTCCCAAGATAAACAAATCAAGCAAGAAAACGCATGAATACACAACATATGAGGTGCGGAATATACTCACTTTGAATTCGGTTTTGATGCAAAGAAGAACAAAAATGTTTTGGCCTCCTCCATGAAGCTCGGCAGTAGCTATATTTGACAGGGGGCTGCTCGGTTTCGGTCCATCTTGTTCCTTGAAGATTCGGCCATTGAAGACCTCCATGGAAGCTCCAAGCTTCAAGCTTCAAAAACAAATCCAAGCTCATAAATTCGTTTCCCTATCACCTATGTATCACTCATGGTGTGCTAGCACTAAGTCTTCTTCCTTGCTTCCCATTGATTCGGTCAAACCAAAACATTTAGAGGAAGAAACGGTTCCAAAACCGTGAAGGAGATGAAGAAGAAAAAAAGGGAAAAGAGAAGTGGAAGGGTTTCACGTGAAACCGTGTGGAGAGAGAGAGAGATTAGAAAATGAAATTGCTTTATATATTTATTTATTTCATTTTCCAAAACAAAACAATAATTAAAAAAAGGCATTTATCATTTACCAAAAGTCAAAGCCAAAAGCAAAAAGTTACTTTTCAACTACTACATCAATCACTCAAATCAAGTGACAACTTATCACATCACTCAAAATGATATTTGATTTGACGCTTGATGTGACTTGTGATTTGACGCTCGATTTGACTTACGTGCCGCATTCGAATTCGAAATGCGAATGCGCTCGCAAATAATCCCGGGCTCGGGTTCGCTAATTCCAAATTAACGAATTTTCCGTTACGACGTAATTAAAGGATTACGCCTAGCGAAATCACTATTCACATCGCTAACGAATTAATTCTAAATTAATTCGTTGCCCGAATTAAAATCCAATTTCAATTCCGCGTCGAAATCCAATTTCGTATAATATATCGAATATATTATTTTATCGATTAATTCCAAATTAATCGTTCTCTCTCTTTAATTAATATTTTATCCCAGATAAAATATCTCCGCAATTAATCCCAGATTAATTTTCTCTTCTAGAAATTAATCTTCTCTCTTTACTAATTAATCCTAGATTAATCACAGTGCGAGTCATACGTCATCGGTGAATCTTCAGGAAGCGACCCATGAGATCTCCGGATATGTTGGCAGTAAATACGGTCGTCGGACTATCCGAACACGTAAGTACCTCGTACTACGTTTATACCGATTTACAAGACAAGGTTGGCTTCTAGCAAAGCGCTATGCCTACCCAATTCTCCAGAAATATTCTTACAGGAATATATAGATCTGTATCAAGCGTAGTATACCGTAGTATTGTGTATATCGGCCCAATATCGGATAGTCACGTGCTAGGGCTGGGGCTGGATAAGTGTCTGCCCCGTCCGAAGCACATGTCGGATGTCTGGTAACTAGTCTCTATAATCAGATATCATGACCTGGTCATAATATCGTGATTGGATGCGCATCACTCAAGAGCACTAGTACCGTATCCTGCGTGACATCATATCCACTATACTGAAGTGATACTTCCGTCTTGACATCACACCCAATACACTATGACTCTCTGATAAACCCAGAAGTGGTGTACGCAGAACCGGTTAAAGCCCTGTACCACCAAGACGAAAGTCTATCGATTATCGTAAGTATTAGCGATGTAAGTCTCAGGTTAAGACCATACACACCTACCCTGATTTCGGCCTCCCATAGACACATAGTCATAATACCAATGGGATTCTGAGGGGTCTATCCAGAGCGAAGCTGTTTCCCGTACCATCGGTGAAACACAACCTCCTATCGCACTTGCATAAGTATCCAATACTTAAATATATGAGAACTATGCGGTCGTGCCCTCACAACGCGCACAAGTGCAATACTAGCCTATTCCGCATTATCGATGTCCTGTCTCGATAATACTCCGGCTAGGGATATTTAATGATTAATCCTTCGTGGACTGATACTGTCTCATATCATTCTCAATCCAGGAACTAATCATAGGGACCTCTCTTCATTTATATATCTATGGTGATCTAATCACAAATGATGAGAGTGCAATTTCCTTGTCACATAGTTAATTTGCTACAACAACACAATGATCTGTGCAAATAGTGACGCTATGGGTCATTTTGTCCAACAATCTCCCACTTGGCACATAGCCAGTCACTCGAGTGTCCCACATTCGAACTATTTACGGTTCGTTCAAATTGCTGAGAAAAGATTTTCGTCAGCGGATTTGCTTAATTATCGTCTGACGCGATTTACACGATCATCACATCGCCACGATGTATGATCCGAACGAATCAGATGATATAGAAGTATATATCTGGATCATCGATGAGACCTTTAATTCCTTAGCCTGTGCTGACGCCTAGCTCAGCTGCTAAAAGAACTATATCTAATCTAATTAGATTTATTTTCGATCCAAATGGCTTCTATTGCTGCCTCAGCTGCAGCAATAATCCGCATTTGTTGTTTATTCGGCAACAGTTATCATCTGCTCGGAAGATTTCCAGCTCACTGTCCCAGTGTTCAAACTTTATAGTACCCCAGTATTTACCGGTTTGGAAACTTGCAACAGTGATCCTAGTCACTTCAAGTTCTCCTACTCCATAATTTAAGACAGCATCTTTAGTTCTCTCAGATACTAACAGATGTTCTTAATCTTCAATCCAGTGACTATCACTTGGATTGACCTGATTGTGACTCCATATGCTCGAAGCGTATGAGACACCAATACAAGTACATTTTAAATGTACAATTTCCCAGAGTGTTAACAACTCCAAATCTATCCCAGTAGATCTTTATTCCTTGAATAAAGGTGTTACTCCCCAGAATTCTACGGAGAATTTCTTATGAAAGCCAAGCTTTCACCGATTGCTTTATGGGAATTTCATTGTCAGTGCCTCCCACTAACCTCCTTATATACACAAGAATTATTTCGTTTTGAGTCAAATCATAAACCATTATGATTTTTTCAAAACGACAGTTCCAAGAACCTTATGCTTATTTCAATCCAAACATGGATCGAATAACCCGCAAACCTTGTTTGTCGGTTATACAAAATCGTCAGGATGTTGTAAGCATCCTCCAAAAGGTTTCCTTTTCAGGAAAGCGATTTTGATCTGCAACTGACACATTTCATAAATGAAATATGCAGTTATCAATAAGCATCTTCAAAATGGATTTAGCATGGCAACAGGTAAAAGGTTGAACCGTTATTAACACAATGTTGATAACGATACCTTCCGTCAAAAGCCCAGCTTTGTACGTTGGTATGTTGCCTTCCATGTATGTCTTCCTTGAAGACGTTTAATGTACCAATAGGCACAATGCCTTGTGGTACAACAACTAGTATCCAAAATAGTTGTTATACATGGAATCCATTTCGGATTCATGGCACTTTGCCATAATAGGGAGTCGATACCTCGTATCACTACTCAAAAAAACGTAGTCGGTGGATATACCTTCATAAGATTGACATCTTTATGAGGTTAGATCAGAAACCCATACCCTAGGTCGTTTTCTGACTCTATCCGATCTACTCAGTTCTTGTGTATTCGAAGATTAATGGTACAGATTCATCATCGATGAACTATTTATGTTCCATTACGGACCTTGTGCCTTGAACAGTATTACTCCGATTTTCATCGAGTATCACTATCCTCCCACTGACCACTGCATATCGGTATTCCTCTCAGGAAAAACCGCATGGTGAGCAACAATCACATTGTTCTCATGTGAGATATATATAAGTACTATATACTTATGGTTTCCCTTAGGATAACTTATATTGGCACTTATCCATTTGGGTCCTTAGTTTGGTATCATCCAAACGTTATGCCTGGCATACCCAAATTATCAGGAATGAGAAACCTCGTTTCTTCCCTGTTCATATCCTATATGACATCTGTCAAACAGATTTATATGGAACCTTATTCTAAATAAGTTATTGCACTGTTAAACTTATCCGTTGAAGGAATGGTAGCTCAGAGCGACTCATGATTAGTCTTATCATGTCTAACATGATTCGGTTAATCCGTTCGGACACACCGTCACTTTGACGTGTTCCGAGAGGAGTCCCCATTTGAAAGAATACTATACTCTTTCAAGTATATAAGAAACTTATTGCTTAAGTATTTTCTTACGGTCTTACCGTGACGGTATAATACTCTAGCCGATCAGTTTGTCTATTTCGTGTTGAAACTCTAAAAGTTTCTGATTTGTGTTCTTCAAAAGAAACACATAACCATAACGTGATGCCACATCCGTTTAAGGTCACGAAATATTCATGTTCACATCTAGCCTAGCTAGAAATGGGCCCACTTACTTCACCATGAATAGGGCTAACAGGTCCGTGGTCATTATACTATTACCAAGTAAATAGTATTTTAGGTACTTTACCTAATAAACTAGATTCGTAGACTTTATT